>BMAO01026432.1:0-103507 GCA_019973975.1 Trichonephila clavata | reverse complement strand
TTTTGCCCGCAAGCCCAAATACGTACTTAGCGTCAGTCAAGCTTTGGACCCCCTAGAGTCCCTGCCCCCACCCCGTAATGCGGGGATTGCGGGGGTGTACGTTACGCCACTGGTTCTGCTCATCACACATCGACTTTGTGTTTATACCTCGTGATCCATTTACCAGGCCATATTCTCAAAACCATTCTAAGGAGGTTGTCATATTCTCTTCGGGATGCACTCAGTAGCGTAATGTACCCAGGATTCTAGAAGGCCCAAAGCTTGTGTTATGTTATTGTTTTGTAATCCTTTATAAGATCTGGCTGGGGGCCAAAGCCCAACTTTGCAGGAGGCCCTGATAGTCTTCGTTACGCCACTGGAACCGCGGTAGGGTTTACTACAATACTCTATAGTTTGAAAATAATAAACGGAATTTTCGAAAGTTTTGTAGCATCAGTAATTGAATTTGAGGTACTTTAGAAATATTTGTAATGACATATAATACAAGATATTCATGAATTTGAAAAAGGCTGTATTGAAATGTTTTTTTTAATACAAAAAAGAATCTATTTGTTGTTCGCGTTTTCAAAACTAATTCAATTTTTTTATGTTTAAATTCAACGAATTCCAATTAGGGTAAAGGCATTTGAATAAACAAGTTGTTAATTATAAATGTTTATCACTAAAATAAACCAAAATGAATTTATTGAATCTGGAGAGGATAAAAAAGGGATACCAGGAAAAAAGTGCAGGCTTAATCTAGATTTGCTTATAAGATTTGATCATCTGGTATTATGTTAAATATATAATGTGTTACAAATTGTTTTACATTCTCATTCTTTTGTTTTTAATAAACTGTTTTTTAATATTCAAGAGCTTTTATAAAATCTTTTGAAGCTTATTGCAACAAGTTAGTTATTTTAATTGTTTTTTTTTTCTTAGTTTGCGTATATTCAAAGCAAAGAAGTATGTGGGATCATAATAAAATGAACACTGGTAATAACTCTCATAGATAACATATCTTATAATTGGTAAATGCGCGCTTGTGTAGTTTTTTAAAATATTACTATTACCACATATACTAATACTCTAACAACAGGAAAAAACTAAGTTTTTAAAATTTAAGGTTTATTAAAAACTTAAAATAGATTTTTGTGATTATTTATTTCGAAGCATTTAATGTATTAACACTGTAGTTGTGCAATTATTTAATTTATATAAAGAAAACAAATAATATAAAAAAATTTTAAGTCAATTCCTTCTTTGAATGGATGAATAGAAAGTATTTTATTAACGATGAAAATTTGAACAAGATATATAAATATATATATATGTGTGTGTACTAAACAAATCAATATATATATACACATAGGACACATAGGGAGAGAGTGAACTATTAGTAGGAATTGAAAAAAGAGCATTATTTGTCGACGTTGTCTGCTTTACAGATGATAGCAAAATTAACAATAAGGTTGGCCTTGCATTTGTTATTTTCCAAGATTTTATTGAAATTGAAACTCGCCAATTTAGAATAAGAGATGAATGTAGTGTGTTTCAGGCTGAATTACTTTGCATAGCTCAAGCAGTCTCATGGATCTGTAAAAACGAAAACCTTTCATCGGATTTTTTAATTGCAGTGATTCTCTTTCATCTTTATATGCTTTAAATAACATTGATTCTCAAAATCAACTGATTGTTAAAACGCAAATTGATCTCAATTTTCTTCGAAGCAGAGGTGTTAAAGTTTCCTTTTCTTTTGTTCGAGGTCATACGGGAATCTATGGCAATGAACGTGCTGACTGGCTTGCAAAAGAAGCTACAAAATTAAGTTTTTTGATTTCTATGAGCATTCCAAAATCATATTATAAAAATATTTTTAAGGAAAAAATTATTTCTGAGTGGAATAAATTATATCAAATATCAAATAATGCGCTCTTCACCAAGGAATTTATTTCTTCTATTCAGAGACGGTTTAAAGGCTAAACACTTTCAACCTAATTTTATACTTACCCAGTTTCTAACTGGGCATGGAAACTTAAAGCCTATTTGAAACGCTTTAATTTGTCACCTACTGACCAGTGTTCTTGCTCCAGTGACTCAGTCCAGGATGTCAAGCATCTAATATTTGCTTGTGCTAAATTCTCTTCCGAAAGACGTACTCTCATGAATTGCCTACAAAAGAACAATATAGTGTGGCCTCCTCCTTTCTCTGCTTTGTTCAGAGCAAGTCTTCTTTTACATCGTTTTGTGCATATATTAATAGCATTTTTTCTCGTATTGTTTAGATTGTCAATTTAATTATTTTTATTTAAAAAAAAAATTGTGTTTTTTTTTACTATTTTATTATTTTGTGTGTGTTTTTCTAACAATTACTGTGTACGTATGTATCTGGTTTTTTAAAGTGCGTATATATATGTATATATATATATGTCTGTGTGTATATTCTTAAGTATTTGTGTGTATGCATGCTTTTACTCATTTGTATTTTGAAAGTCTTATTCTGATCACACATGTGCTTCCAAACCTTCACCATTGTATAATTTATTTATTGAATGTCTCCGTTTTTGCATGTGAGCAATGTTGTATTTTGTACTGTGTTTATTGTATTTGCATCCCGTCTTGTTTCTTTTTACCTTTCGATTTCCATTTGTGCTTGTATCCCTGTACTTAAAACTTCTACCACTATTGATCAAGTATTGACTTACGTTTGTAAGCCTTGTGTTATACTTGTTGGCACACAAGGAGTCTACCTAGAGTCTCAAAAAAAAAAAAAAAAATGTTGTGACAATCCACACTTGGTTTGGCTAGTTTGGCTGAAAAACCGGTTTTCGAAGCCAACTTTTGTCATTGTTTTAACAGTTATATTGTTACAATCTAAAGAGATAAATCTGAGTTGGCGTTGCAAAAACCGGCAATTAATTTAATTTAAATAATTAACCGGTTATTAATGAATTAATATTTGAAAAAACTATATTAACATCAAGTGTCATCAACTACAAGTTTTAAAAAATTTACTTGAACTTGATCGGATGAATAGAATTTTTTTTATTATCGATTGAAAATTTGAACAAGATAAATATATACTATATAAATATACAGAAAGTTTCAGCTAACAGTAGGAATTGAAAAAGAGAAATAGGTATTGGAAAATTTCAAATATTGCTTGCGTCACGTGAGCTAATGAAAGCTAATTTTTCAAATATAAATGAGTAATATATTTTAGTTCATGTTGTTATTGCTTTCTGTCATAGGACACGATAGAAAGAATGAATTATGGAGAAGAAGACAGCGAGCCGTTGGAGCATTTGAATTGCTCGACTGAAACACAAAATTTTACGGTAAGATGTTACAAATAATTGCATTTTAAGCACACAAAAAAATCAAGTGCTGCTTGGAATTGTAGTGGTTCAAATATTTCATACTATTACATCATAATACTGGAAAATGAAATTGTCTCTTATAAAGTGTTTATAATACGATAAACGCCCCCCCCCTTTTTGCACGTGATTTTATTCTATTCTGTTGATTCTACTTCTTCCAATAAATCCACATTCAGTTCTCGAAACTATTTTTGTAAATATGCAATGAGCTGAAGTGAGAGAGAGAGAACTACATGTTTTCTAATACACATAAAATAACCTTTTACTGGATGTAATAGAACGGAGAGATTGCCGTACTAAAATCCAATATCACAGCCGTCTTAACTATCCTTGTAATTTTATAAAAACTTGTGTGTATTACGGCGTATTTTTAGCTTTTCGAATTACTTAGTAATTGCAATTTATATACCGCGACAAACTATTGTATGTGCCATTAGCCAATGTGTATTTTTGCTTAAAAAGTCGTTAATATATAAAAATGTTTAGATAAAAATAGTTCGCGTTTTAGAGTTCCTTTTTTAATATTTTTTTTAGAAAATCAAATTAGTTCATAGTTAATCTTCTGTCCGCTTTTTTAATAATTCTGTGGCAAAAATATGCTATATCTATGATTAAAAAGATAAACTTATACGATTCAAAATAAGGCTAGTATCTAAAATAATGTTTGTAAAATTTGTTTTTAAAATAATGTTTATGAATGAATGTTTCATTAGCTATTGAATTTGTTGAATTAATTTTACTCTCAATTCAATTACATTAACCAAATGCAAAAAAAAAGTGTAAAATTTTAGAAACATCACCGCGGATTTTGCTAGAAATATAGTAAGCTCAGCAACATAAAAAACTTTCAGGACCGATTTGGAAAATTTGCCAGGTTGATCATAGAAAAGTTACTGGAATTTCTTTTTCAATGATATCGAAAACTCTCAGTTGAAGTAAGGGGTTAGTTTGTTACGGTTTCATAGACGGTTGGGTTTTCTCCGAAGGTGCTTTCGATGAGGAAATATTTTTGAAGGAAAAATAATTTAATTTTGTTGTCGAGGGTGCGATTATAATTTGTTTGCGAAGGAAATTTCCCTCATCTACTTACTTATACTAACACTAAAGTGTAAATAAAATGACACATATATAAAACGTTTATTACACTGCTGGCCACACAAAATGCAACACTGAGAAGAACCAGAGATATCACAGCGAAATTTGTTAGGCAGGTAACATGTTGTACAAAGATCAAACCACTAAAATTACAGCCTCTTGTGACTTGTGGATAATTACGAAATCAGTAGTTGGTGTAGCCGCCATTGTTGTCTATAACCGCTGTCATACGTCTCGACAGTGCGACGTTAATGTTCACTCACTCACTCACGCCACACGCCTCGGCGAAGAATAAAAAAGGCTTTGTATGTATCTTTGAGGGTACAGCAGCCCATGTGACTTTCCCATGTTGCCAAAGTTGATCTGGTGTAGCAGTGGGTTATGTGCATCCTGGGTCAGCCGTTTTGCAAGCATGGTACACACGTTTTCGATTGGTGATAGATCGGGAGAACATGCAGGTCAAGAAAGCAATTCAATCTGATGGATAAAGAAGAATTCTTGAACATTGATTGCCCCGTGTGGTCACGAGTTATCTTTTTGGAATATGGCTGATTGCAAACGCTGAATGTAAGGGAGGATCACGGGAAGTAGCGCACCTCAGAGATGTAGCACTTGTTGTTCTTTGTACCTGCAATGTGTACTAGAGGGATGTGGCAGTGAAATCCAATTCCACCCCAAACCATGATACCGGATGCAGGACCAGTGTGGAGATGCATAATGCAATAGTTCAGCAGCCTTTCACCACGGTGTCTCCAAACTCGAATCCGACCATCGGGATGTTACTGGCAGAAGCGGGATTCGTCAGTAAATACAATGTCGTTCCATTCCGTTGTCCATGTCCAATGTTTATCGCACCATTGACGGTGCAAATGCCTGTCGCTTCGCGTCACGGGTAAACGAAGCAATGGAAGCCTTGCGAACATTCTACTCTGCTGCAAACGGCGTCGAATGGTTCAAGCGGACACCGAAATATGTGAAATAGGCAGAATCTGTTGTACTATGATTCGTGATGTGGCTGCGCGATCCATCACTGCCATATGCATAATCCACAAGTCATCACGGGCAGTGGCACAACGAAGTGGGTGTGATCGGCGTGGTTCATCGTTTCTCTGATCAGTGATGACAATCTGGTCGCAGTTGTTGCGTTCCACTGAGAACGATATAGTAAACAGCTTACGTAGAAAAAAAAAGAAAAAAAAAACGCAAGTTGGAAAAAAAAATTTCCGTACTTTAAATCGCCAATCTGTTCTCCCTTTATATAACTCTTGTAGGTGGCACTATGGTCACCCGTGCCACATGCTATAATGTTAATGATTTGCATATTTCATTGCCGCCAAAGCATGATGTAAATTTCACATTGTTTGCATGCTTCCTTCAGGGTGTTGCATTTTGTGTGACCAGTAGTGTATTATTTGTTCTACCAACTTGCAAGCATTCTACTTTAAAAAAACAACTAAAAATACACTGTACTTGCGTGTTATACCGTCAACTAACTCAGTTAAATGTTGTGGTGACCTATGGCCACCCCTTACACTAATACCTTCCTGTCTATCTGAAAATCCGGCGGGATGTGTAGGCGGACTTAAATGATCAAAAGACGTAATTGCAATTAAAACAGATTTATTGATGCTTCTCAGTAAATAAGTTTATACACAACAGAATTCAATTTAAGAAAAATAAAGGAGAGTTGAGTAATAAAGTGGGGATCAATGCTAGCGGAATCTACAGAACTTCAACTGAATCTAAGAAAGCTTAATCGCGCACAATTACGACTACGCCACACGCGAATAATCTGAATTTCTTAATCTAAGTCACTGACCTTATATTTTACAGCGGCGGTTCCTTCGTGACGACTTCAATCCCTTTTTATGGCTGGAAGAATTGGTGAAGACTCCACGCTCAGTAATAATGAATTTCACTATTTTCAATCCGCTTCTCTTCGCGTACATCCACACGTATCAGGCTAGCTATACTTGTCAACAACTTCGTGTCGACTACTCGATCTTTAATTCATTTGACTTCTCACTTCCTATCACTTCGCTTCTTAACTCGCGAAAACCGAACTTATATAATATATCTTATTTACATAAATCACGCCTGGCTCTCGGTGAAGATTGGTTGAAATAAATAAATTGCTTTAAGAAAAATAGAAGAGGTTATAGTAAGAGACCGTATAGATCCGTCACAATGTAAGATCTCCAAATCCTGTCTTCGTTATTATTTTTTTTGTGCTGGAACGGTTTCCAGTTTTTCGCGACATTTGGCGATCTCTTTTGATTTGACGAAATTGGTCGACAGTATAATACGTAAGTAACAAATTTAAAAATGTTATAATAGTAATTTTTATATAAAAGTCTCGTTATCTGTTCCTCCGCAATAGAATTATTATTTTTATGAATTAGTGAACAAATGCAGTTTAAGATTTAAATGTCCAATGCAGTGTTAAATGGATCATAATTAAGCTATTTCGAATAAATATTTTTCAGATACATCTTTGTACAATTTTGGAGAAATTTGTAGACTTTTCGAATATTAGTCACCAGTATTCAAAAAAGCATGCCTACGCAGAAAGATCTCATTTTGTACAAAATGTGTTTCCTGTTATAACAAATTTCACTCACAGGTAAGCATGTTACTATGAGCATAAAACCTATTTCCTCCTTAAGTAAAAAAATAAACTTATTTTTTTTTAAAATTAGCACGACTAAACATTAAAATAAATATTCAAATACGATTTCTTATATTAAGTTTAATTCAGTTTCGAACTAAAACTTGCAGTGATTTTGTCAAGTGAGGGTGTGAGAATATTAATTCGCACTATTCAGCTACTCGACGGCTTTTGGCGTTGAACCTCGTAATTTTGAACCACAGTCAAGTGACGAGGACGACACCGACCTTTCCTAACTTCCACACCACACCAACGGAATGATTTAGTTAAACATCGAAGAGTCAAAACTATTTCTTCATTTTCATCTTTTAAAAAGCATAATTTCTTTAAATAAATAAAATATTTATTTAGAACACGGGTAGCCAACCCGTGGCATGAGTACCACAGTGTGGCATGGCCGGGTTGTAACAGAAGCACGCGAAGATTTATTGAAGCATTAAAAATTTGAAAGGATAACAAATAACAATTTTTTTTACTGTTTTATTGAAATGCTGCTGCCTCAGAAAAAAAAACCCGTCAAATTTATTTTAAACACACTTAATTGAATTAAAATATAAAATTATAATGTAGAAAATGTGTGTGCTGGCTTTCCAAAAGAAGTGTACTCCTGAGTTTTTGGAATTTGAGGGATCGGATTTTATAGAAGAAAGCAATAAACTGCTCTCTTCTCTCTCTTCAGTGAGTGTTTGTTACTCAAGAATAAAAGATTGGCTTTGGGATTTAGTTTTTTTTACCAATACTACGGGACATTTAAATAGTTTAAATTTAAGAAAAGATTGTATTTATCCTACCCTAATATCTTCTTTTAAGAACAAACTTTGGAACTTTTTTTTATCTCGAATGCTCCAAGCTGTGATAGATATTAAAATTTAATATCCATTTTGCAGGACTCATTCAATGCTAGGTTTGATGATTGTGTTGAAAAGTGCTGATCCTTTCTAATAATTTTTCTGCAAGAAATTAATTGTTACCCCTCCCCCACCTCTAAATCCAAATTCGGAATTATTCATCTACAGCAACTTACAACACTGAACAGCACAAAAAAAAGGAACTTATTTCAACTGCAAGAGATCTGAATTCTGTTGAATTTTGGAAAGTTGTACCAGCAAGCAGTTTTCCAAATTTACATGATTTATCTGTCAGATATTGTAGCAGGTTTGGATCAACATATGTTTATGAACATACGCTAAAAATTTATCTTATATGCCCATAAAACATAGCATCTTAAAGCAGTGTTTCTCAAATTTTCAGTATTGGCGACTCAATTATCTATCATAATTTTCATCGCGCCCCCTTCCCCATACAATAACATTGTATCGGATGCAATAAGAATGTAATTTTATACTAAAGCTACAATACGACTTTAGTTATAAACCGTATAGTATCAGGTGTTGATGGATGAAGGAAGGCAGATGAGCTTGGGTATGTTATTCCTCTTTTAACAAGAACTTCGTTGGGAGTAGTGTATTTAGTTCTATTTGTCAGAGAAATAATTTATGTTTTTTTTAAAGTTCAGATTAGTAGTCTTTTATCCTGTTGTATCTGGCAATGAAAGAATCTGATGATGGATTTAATGAGTTGCCTCAGAACTGTAAAACCAGCTAGGGAAATAATAAGATAGTAACGGATTGTATAAAGATTTCACGTTCTAAAATGGATGTAAACTTATCTCCTTCATAAAATGTTTAATCATGGTGTAATAATTAACACCATAAATGCACAAATTATCAAGATAAATATCAAATTTTGAATATAATTTTTATGTTAGACAATCCCATGGTTGCCAGTATTAATTATTAGACTTGCTCTTCGTTTACTATTCATAAATTTTTTATTAAATACATTGTTCTGTTCTGATAGATTTATAAGTATATTATATTAGTGTAAATGTGAATTTTCTTGTTCATTATGTCAGAATGTATTTTGTTTTGCTTAAACTTTCAGTAAATTAATAATTTTTTAAAAAAATCTTTTATTTATTTTATTTTTCGATACACTCGCGCCCCCTTGTAGGGTTATCACGCCCCCCTAGAGAGGCGCGCCCAACAGTTTGAGAAACACTGTCTTAATGAGAACTAATTCTAATATATGACTTTGTAAAAAGAACTACGAATTCAAAAGCCACATAAAGAAAGTATTCACTATTTTATATTTATTTAGATGAAATGTTTCAAATTACTCATTTTTATTTTATACCTGGCGTAACTGATTGAACCTATCAAAAGCTTATTGAGAACAAAACCGAAGTTTTATATTCCCTTTGTCTTCTTTATTATATTATTTTTAAATTCACCCGACTTAGACTTGCATTAAAAATGTGCTATTTGCGTAAAAAATTCCACAATATACCTATAAGTAACATTTTTTGCCTTTTCATATTCTTTTGTTTGTTGGAAAAGTTCGATGAGGCACGCATATCTTTTTATTTTTTTTATCAAATAGTGGCACTCTTCCCAAAAAGGTTGGCCACCCCGAAAAAAGAGATACATTTTCCTTTCTCCTGTAGAACGTATTATCTTTGATAATATGGATGACGGGCTCCTGGGTTTCTGTAGCTATTACCTATTTTTCGACTTTTTCTTTGATATGTTCGTGTTATTCTTTTGACCAATTTCGCCAAATCAAAAGACGTCGCCAAATACCTCGATATGCAGCCAATGGTTAAAAACCATTTCTGTACATTTCGAATTCAATTACAATAACGTTGACGGCATTTGAAGCCATTTTTTGAATTGGGGACGTCTTTTATTTGGCGAAATTGGTCAACCGTATAATACGTAAATACCTCTTTTTTCTAGTTACTGCTAACTTATATCCCTTCATCTTACATCTATATATATATATATATATATATATATACATTTGTAATAAGTGGTTGCTAGTAAAGCGAGTGCTAGGGTCAGGTTGACGAAATTTAGTCTTACAGGGCCAGCAAAAAAATCAAGTGACCAACCATCCCTTTCCTTCACAAAATTAACAAAGAGATATAGCAGCCAAATTTATTTTCGGTATTTATGGAACAAGCTTTTTTATCTTAAATTCTCCCCCCCCCCCTCATCCTGTTTTATTTTTAAAATGTACCCTGCATAAATTCAACTAAAGATACTTCTAAATGTAGCCCAATTAAAAATATATTTATACATTTCCAAATATTTTATTCGGAAAGATTTAAGAATCAGAGAAATTTTTAAAAGCATTGATAGAAGAATGTTATGCGAGTTTATCTTTAGCATTAAAATGAGGTTTGTTTTGTGTTGAATTCTAACTCATTTAAGCGGAACTGATGATGAGCTTAATTTGATAAATACCTCCTTAATTGCACAATGGATTGCTTACGAACTGCCTCGTAAACCTGAATGGCAGCTACATGATAAAGATGGCATATAAATTAATGCAATGCTATCCAGACTTCCTCGTCTCATTTTTCTTATTCTTGAAATACTTTTAGAACTGGTATGGAGCATTACTTATTACTCACCAGAGTAATGCGTGCGAAAATTCACCACGTAGCTTATGAAATTTAGCTATTTTAGTATCAACTGGACCTCTCAGAGATTAACAAGAAAATTTACCTTTCAACTGGAAGCAACATGGATATCGCATTTAACCTTTTCTGTTCAGTTTCGCTATACATAATTTTTAGGATATTCAATGCAATTTTTATAAATATCGTAAGCAGCAAATGAAAAAAATCCAAATTTTTTGAGAAGTTACACTTAATTGAAAAATTGGAATTAATTGAAATCAGAGAAAAAAAATTGAGAATTGATGACGTATTATGGTTTCCCCCAGTATCGCCAAATCAAAAGATGTCTCCAATTTAAAAAATGTCACCACAAATACTGTTATTATTATTATTGTGTTCGAACATAGACGGGAACGGCTTCCACTATTGGCGATATATCGTGGCATTTGTCAATGTTTTGGGATTGGAAGAAATTGGTCTACAGTACAATATGTAAGTACCAAAAATTAATAAGGACAAAAGTGTTTGGTTCAAATATTATTTTGCTAAAAAGAATTGAATAAAAAAAACAACAACCTAGAGCTACCATTTAAAATGCTACGCTTAAATAAGGCGGTAAAGTTGTGAGCAATAATAATAAGTCGCGGGGTAGATTCTAAAATGTGGAATAAGAAAATAAACAAACTTAATGAGTGATTTGAGAACATGATAAGTGTTTATGGAAGATTTTAAGATTTATTTTTGGAGGAATTCAGGAAAATGGAACGTGTCGAAGAAGATCAAATTTCGAGCTTTAACAATTATAAGAATCTGACATTGTTTTAACTTCATCGAAACACAGCGAATGAATAGGCAGGTCACGTTGTCAGAGTTGACGAAGACCGCCCACTAAAAATATCTTCAATGCCCAACCGATTGACATACGAAGAAAGGGCAGGCCAGATCTTAGATGGATTGATGACTTAGAAAAAGATCTCCTAGAGTTTTGAGAACTAAGAATTGGAGTATACAGAGCAGGAAGAAGGCTAGCCTGGAAAAGGCTTCTATAATATCTCTCTTATAGGCTTCTCTATGAGAAGGCCAAGGTCCACCCTAGGCTATCGAGCCACTGAAAAAGGTACAAAGGAATCAGTGATTACCCCACTCAAAAGAACACACATTTACTTAAAATTAAGGGGGGGGGGATGATCAAATGATATCTTAATAAGTTTTTGAAAAAATAAAAATTAACATGTTAAAAACAGGGTTTCGAACACTGTAATTTTTTTCGTTCCGGTTCAACTAATAGTATATATATATATATCGGTTCAGTTCCGGTTTTCGTTCCACCAGAAATAACAGTTTTCGGTTCAGTTCCATAGTGTATATTCTTTTTTGTATTTAAAATATAGTTTTATCATAAGCAATAAATGCAATTCTATCAAAATTTAGAAATTTTTTAAAATTGGGACACCATGTGATATATTTCTCAAGAAATCGTTTGATTTCTAGTTCATTCAACTGAATTAATAAGTTGTTTCATGCGAAACTGAAACGGAAAAGTACTAGTGAACATCAAGTGAGTGAGTGAATATTTTCGTCGCGCTGTTCAGCTACTCGAGGGCTTTTGGTGACAGACCTCGTAATTTTGAACCATGGTCAAGTGACGAGGACGACACATGAGTTGGCACCTCCCTCTTCTAACTAACACACCGCCTCGACAGATTCAACGTGCATCGATCCCCTAAACAGTGGGTTTTCAACATTAATCGGATCGAACTCATGACACACCTACTATGAGTCCATTATTTTGACCACTAGTCTACCGCGGTCTCAGAGAACATCAAAACTGGAAATCGATAAGCGATGTATACGTAATGATGATATAATTATATGATTGACGTTAAATAGAAAAATATTGATAAGTTTGCTTCTATAGCAAAATTATTGAAGATATATCGAACCGAAATAAACCGATATTTTTTTTCGGTTCAGTTTCGGTTTTGGCTCCGACAAAAATGACGTTTTTTTCCAGTTTTCGGTTCAGTTCCGGTGTTCGAAACCCTGATTAAAACTGTGCAATATACGGGTCCGAGGCAATCCTTTAAGAGAATTGGTTTTCGGTAATTTGTATCGAAAGTTTTTTAAACTTTACTATCTATAATAATTAGTTGCAATTTTTTTTAGAAAATTACTTTTTTTCAAACTCAATCGTAAGTGTGTAACTCAAATTAAGCGATAAACTTAAAATAAAACGGAAAACATTTTTGTAATACTTTGATGAAAAAGGTGTTCGAATTGCTTGCCTTTAACACGAATGCATTTTTAAAAAAAGGGATCGATTGTTGAGTCGTGAGTAATTAGCTAAATTTAATTCTCCCATTGCTTCAACATTCCTTTACAGCAGTTTGGTTACAGTTTCGATTGATTTAAAAGAATTAAGAAGGCAAAAATTTGAACAATTAAT
Organism: Trichonephila clavata; assembly: GCA_019973975.1. Taxonomy (NCBI): domain Eukaryota; kingdom Metazoa; phylum Arthropoda; class Arachnida; order Araneae; family Nephilidae; genus Trichonephila; species Trichonephila clavata. Next base: position 90,473 of record BMAO01026432.1, on the reverse strand, counting down.
TCATTAAAGTATTACAAAAATATTTTCTGTTTTATTTTAAAATTTATTGCGCTTAGTTTGAGTTATATACGCACTTAAGACTGAGTTTTTTTAAATGAAGTAATTTTGAAGTAATTTGAAGTCAATAGTTATGTATTTATTCTTAAAGGACAATAAAATAACTTGAAAGTTAAGTTATAGTTGCCTTTAGCCGTTTGAAATCGGAATATTCTTCAATTTCTGTCTTATCGATAAAAATCAGGAATTAAATAAATAGTTCAGAATTCAAATTTCTCCAAGTTTTCACTTATTGTTTCGGTAATGTTTCATATTGTCGCAGGGAAATTTTATCCCATTCTCCCTAAAACATGTCATTTAACACGAATGTTTTTTTTACTTATGTTGAGGATGATTTCTGAGTATCTTTTACAATGGCTCCGAAGCTCATGTATGCAAAGGAGCGAAAGTTGCAGCAAATTACTTAAAAAAACTACTCCGGATTCGCATATTTTTAAAATTTCTTCCCTTGTAACGTTTGACCTGTGTTAATAACAAAATATTTGTTACTCGTGTTCGTATAGACTTCGTAGAGAAAGTGAATGTGCTTTGCACACACATTTATAATTTACAGTTTCAATTTTTTTTTAACTCACGGAACCCCTATATTTGATTCGTGGGACCCCAGGGTTCCGTGGAACACAGTTCGAAGACCGATACACTTGAGGAGTAGTGACAGAAAACGAGTTGACTGAAGCAAAGTTGTCGAGTGAAACAAGCCTTAGATATGCACAAAGATTTATCATGTGTTCTCTCTATTTTTTTCCTGCTTCTCCAAAGATTCTTTGTATAAAAAGTTATTTTATTTATAAGATATCCAAAAGATGTTTAGGCTTTGATTTTTCGTAAAATTCATAAATAGCACACAGTAACTTATATTTTGGTAACATCAATTACTGTGTTTATGAAGCTTTCATTTGTTCACAATTTTTTTTATTATCAATTTAAGATAGAGATGCTAATTCTTAATCCCTGCCTTTACACAGTTATGTTTTCATATTTTGCGTGTAAGATCTCCATCTTAAATCTTTTTTTTTTCCAGTTCTGTTGCCAACTATCTAGCTCTAAGATACATCATCGCTCATTTAGATGACCTGAGTCATTTCTTCCGAGTGTTGAAGTTATCTCATCCAGATATGATTCCTTTGAACGCTGATCATAAAATTGGACTCAGTAAATGGGAGCATTGCACAGAGTGGATTTCTCGTTATATGTCGTATCCTCTAGGACAAGTGTATGTTCGCAAAAGGCTGTCAGAAAAGCATATGGAAGATGTGAGAATATTATTTTCTTTAGTTAAATCTTTTCTAGTTAATAACATCTAGAGATTGCAATATCGGACCAAAAGTTCAATACCGGTATTCGGTATTTTTTAGATCTTAATACCGGGATATCAGTTTTAATACCAATAGCAGAAATTTTAGGGGAAAAAAAAAACACAGGTGTTTTTTTGTTTTATTTGCCAGTTTTGTTAGAGAGAATAAATATCACAACAAATAATTTATAACTTATAAATTTTAACAGTATATAAAGAATCATAAAAAAAAGTAAAATAACATCTTATTTATTTAAACCACAGAAAAGTGTAAATATCACTATTCAGTCTGAGATACTATTACAAATGTTTGAAATGTGATCTTAAAAAAACGTAATGCACCAATTGTACTGTCATTAAGCGATAGCTAAAATCCCTGATAGGTTGGGCTTAGAAACTGTGCTTAAATTTTTATCTTCATCGCAATTAGATTCATTCCTCTTAAACAAATAATTTGCATCATGGTTCGTTTTTAAATGTCTATGGAGTCCCCTTGTACTTTTCTTCCTCTCACTTTAGTAACTCTTGAACATTTTTTACATTGTGCCACCATATTCTTTTTATCATATAAATAATGAAACCAAAACGAATTATTATCAACTGATTTTTCATGTTTTTTAAAGTTATTCTTATTCATTATTATGGGTTATTATTTGTGAGTATATATATAATGAATCCGAAAAATATTTTAAGCCCTAAAATGTGATTTGTAAATACAATGTGAATAACAAGCTCACCAATTAAAAAAAAATATCGAAACATTACGCACTTTCTTCACAACTACAACCTTATTTTCACAGATACGAATATCAGAGTACGAATCTTGCGAGTGCGCAGTATCACTTTGAGCAGTAATAGGATAGTTTTGGCTCGCCTCCCTGGATGATTCACATATTTTATCACTTCTCTTGATTATACAATGCAACTTTATATTCACAGTCTAATTAATTTCGCCCCGTTAGGGAGACATAAAAACAAAAACGTATACAATTTTGCTATGTTGGCGATCCCTGAACATTAAGCGGAGACAATTTTAAAAATTTCTAGTAAATACCGAAAAACCGGTATTTAATCTTGTGACTACCGGTATTACAAAATCATACAAATGGCCCAAAATACCGGTATTCGGTATCCCGGTATACCGATACTGCAATCCCTAATAACATCGTAGACATGTGAGATTTTTGAAGGTATCTTTCAAGGATTCACTTCAGTGCCATTCTATATAATATTTACACTTATGATATACCTCGGAGTCTCGACATCAGGGTTGTGAAGTTTGGGAAAAGTGAGGGGTAGCATGAGAGTTAAGAAATTAAATTATTGATTTAGTTCGTCCACTGCTATTAATTACAGCTCGTACAGTTGGTTATAAGTTATTCAAATTATTGACTATGTCCGTTCTACAGAATATGTTATTAATGAAGGAGGAGGCAAACACAACCGTTCTTTTAACTGTTTCACTGCGGACTAGGGTTTGAGCCCCGGGATCTCGGTGTTTCTTCAAATCTCAAAACCCCGAGGTTAAAATAACTTATCTCGCGATTTTTTGTCTAAATTATAATTTAAAATTTTTTATCTTATCAAAATTTTTTAAGAATTTAAATCTCAGAAAATTTATATTTATTTTTTTTATAAAATATGTACGTAGGTTTTTTTTTTGTTTGTGTGTAGATCTTTCGTATTGATAAATATATTTAAAAAAACATCTAACTTGAACAATTTAAAACTCTGAGTACTAGACTTTAATATTCAGTTTTCAATGGACTTAATTCACAAACAAGCGGTGCCAGTCCGGAATCACGTGATGCACTGAAAAACACTTGCATTTTCAACTCTTTAACGTGGAAAATTCTACTACTTACGCTGTTGATATCTTATTTTTATGTGTTATGTAAAATACACTTAATATTATAATATTTTAAAAATTATTGTAGTATACCTTTTCGGTAGGAAATAATCTTATTAGTTTTTTTGTATAACTTTTATTTTTATTCTAGTTTATTTGTGTCAAGTGTGCATATAGTTATTACTTATCCACACTTGACACAACTTGCACACTTGACACTTGTGTACTTATTTCTAGTTCTTAGTTATTTTTTAGTTAACTTATTCTCTAGTAGTATCTGAATAAATATACTTTAGTATAGTTATTAGTATCAAATTACAAATTTCTGAGGTGAATTATAAATTTTCTGTTCTAATACTTTTTTACACTTTTTAACTCTCTAAATACATTTTTTTAACTCTCTTTTACGACTATATAGTCATTTACACATTTATGTTCTGATTAAATTCATTTTTCTAAATACAGAATAAAAGATTTTCAGTAATATTAAATAATTAAATTTTTTTTTATTTATCATGAAATTAGAAGTTGGTTCTAAAGTATTTTTCATAAATAGTCCAAAAATAATCTCGGGATACCGGGATCTGGATAATGTAATTCCGAAATCCCGAGATTTTAAATATAACACGGGATTACAAACCCTATAGCGGACTTCTCCACTGTCTTGGGCTGGGGTGGTCACCTCTTACACTCAGAGTTCCGGCTAGCAGGTGAAGTGGTGTTTTTCTCACGGCCATCAGTTGCCAGAGCGATGTCAGTTGAAAGGACCCCGTACGTAAGGGGTGCACGTGTGGATATGAAAGCGAAATGCTATCCACATAAAGAAGTCAATTTTGCAGGTGCATGGCTGGAAAACGTTACAGCGTGTATCTGTTCATAGATGGTACAGCAGCATTCAGTTTAAATTTGACAAATCCTACAGAATTATTTAAATAAAACTAAAATAAAACTTATCATGCTCAGTAAGGAAAACCTCCCTCAATCCAGCTTGAACTTTTTAATTACATAATACCTGGGGTGTGAAGTCAAATAACTTAAGTCAACTTGAATTCCAAATTTTGTTTCTGAAAACATATAAATGGAAAAATATATAAGTTTAATAAATAAGTTTCCGTAGAGAAATATTGGTTTAAAAAGCAAAACTGCTTCCAACTCACTGGCTCTCAAATATTACTTTCCAGTAAAACACTTTTGTATAAATAAGTTATAAGGCTTGTTATTGCCATCTGTCGGACGGACCCGGATCGAGATCCACGAAATTAATCGTGGTAAAGGGCTAAATGTACCCTGTCGTTAGCCGTAGATTTGAGCATCAATCAGGTGACAGTACGATTTGGCTCGGTTCCACTCCAATTTCGAGGACGAACATCCTGGAAGTAGTCAAAGGCCTCCCATCTCTCTTCCCCTTCAACTTGGAAGGACTTGTGGCTCGACGGCTATTTAGAGTACCCTCATTCCACAAAGGCACAATACATTTACAAAAATCCATGCCTTTACCAGGATTCGAACCCAGGCCCTACGGCACAACAGTAAGCGTCACTAACCCTGTAGAGTATAAGTAGCTATAAGGCTTGCAAATTTATATGCTTCATTAGTATGGAGACATGCTGCTACAACTTATACCAAGGAAGTTCAAATTTTACAAAATAAACTTTTAAAAATTAATTATCCCTGACTCTCACCCTAGTATATTAGAAATGCAAAGTATATCAAAATTGAGGTGGAGCCGAGCTGCAGCTGCTGCTAACGACAAACGTAAATTAGCCTCATGCCCGATGAATTTGGATCTGACGCAGTCCATCAGGTGGCATCAGAAACACCACATTTATCATGTAATTTAATTAGAATAAAAAAAACACAAAAAATATTTATGCCATGCAAAATTTATTCTTTTATGTCTTTCTCAATTTTTTTTTTATTATAATCTTTATTATTTTTTATAATTTGGTCATTAATCTTTATTGTTTTTTTCAGTATTTTCTAAAAGCTTCACAAATAAATATAACCTTAAAGAAAAATGAACAGTATTTTTGTATTCAGACATAATGGGATTCAAAAACCAAGCTGGAGAAAAATACGCATTACCATAATATTTATATGTTTTGGACAGAATAATTTAAATTAATAATTGAAACTATATTTTAATTAGATCCGCAAATTATTTTACAAAAAAAGAAAAGAGGGAGGGGGGGGGGGGAATTTGTTGCTTTTGACGCGACATCTTTTTTCTTTTAATTCTCATGGGAAAGATTAAGGTAATTACTCGTAGCTGTTGAGCAGTGAGACATAACCAGATAAAAGACAGTTATTTTACCATCACACGTTATGAAAAAGAAAGGAAATGGAGAGAGAGAGCAGCAAAACGTGAGAAATGTCTCTATTAAATCAATTACGCCCGAAAAGAAGTTGAATTTCACATAACTGTGCCTTCCCCCCTCCCTTTTTTTTATCATTCAGACCATCTCATCTTTACTTGGTTTAGTTTTAGTGAATATTTAAAAAGTGATGTAATTTTAATCCTTTTTAACCCTTTATCAACCGCATTATGATGTATACTGCAATTTTTTTCGTGCAATATATATATTTTTTTGAGTCACTACATTTAAAAAATTGAGGGATATACAGAAATAAACTACTCAACTTTTGGAGATATATACCACGGAGGGCTAAAGTATATTCTCATGATACAAAAAGTCCATACGATTTTCTTAACGCTGTTTTATGAACCACAGAATACTAATATTTTGCAGCACAAAAAATCCATTCTTGAAAATTATAAATTTTTTAAAAGTTACTTACTTTTTTCTTACACATAACTGGTATTTGCTCATAAACTTAGTTTTGATGACATTCAAAGAAACAGTTTGTCTTTTCATTAATACACAAAAATACATTACACGTTGGGCATTTTGAGAGAGGTTTCAATGGAATGTTTTTTAATACACTGCATCCTGGGGTAGGAAATACAGTATTTTTTATGAACATGAACTGCTGCATCCTGAGTCTTGTTCAATCTCTGTATCGTCTTCTTCAGAATCTGACGACAATTGTAGCAGATTATTTGACGGAACTTCTTTATCTGAAGAATCACATCTGTTAGTGCATTATACAGATGGTTCTGTATTAACTCCAAAGCCTCTTGAAGACTGAGCTTTTTTCTTCAGATATTCTAGGAAGAATAAAAATTATAGCACTTTGGGAAATTTTCCTATTATTGTTAAATCTCAGTTACACACAACGAAATTAAAATGTTGTTAATTTTTGAATTAAGAATAGGCACTTCTTTTAATTGTGTGGCAAAGAAAACAAGCTCAGATTCAAAGTTCAAAAATATTTGAAAACGTTAAAATAAAAGTATAAAAAAGCAAAATAAATAAGTTAAAATAAAAAGAAATATCAAAATAATAGCTTAACTCTATTGCACTATAATAATAATCTACAAAAACAATGCAAAAATTAAGCTACACAGACGGAAAAAAAAGGAAGTTCTTGCTCCAGTGTATTTATAATTACTATCTGGTAATTATAAATACCACCAAGTATTCAGTTTTAAAACTAATTACATACACTGTTCACTGAAAATAAATATTCAGTAAAATAAAAAAGAGTAAAAATAAAAAAAAGTCATTAAAAAATAATAGTTACTTAATAAATAATATTTTCTGATGTCTTAAATTACATACAAAAAAAAATAAGACACCTTTTGACATTGACTACTCTTTCGGAATAAAAATTTAAATTTTCGTGATCCGATTGAAATGTTTACTGAAAACCAACTTCTATTTTAAAACAATCCACCTTTCCCGCTAAAATACTCATCACAGAACCGGTGTTGCCATCTATTCTTGAAGAGTGGAATTAAAAGAGTGTTCTATGTACTATCAAAATATTCGTAAAAAAGGTTATTCTATGAATAAAGTGAGTGGTACTAGTGTGTTCCGTCAGTAGATAAAGGGTTAAAAGCTTGAAATGACTTTTTTCATAAAAAAATTGTCTCTAAAGAAATTAATTTATCTTCCAGACATTTTATTTTCTATTAGCAACGCACTTCAGAGCAATATGATAACAATTGTGACGACGCACCTCATAATTTATGAACTCGGTCAATTGACGAAGACTCCAGAGTACACCTGAACTACCCCACACTCTCTCCTAACTTTCCAAACACGCCAAAGTGAAGACTTTGAGCCTCAACACATTTAACGTAGATCAATCCCTGCACGGTGAGTCTTCACTGGCTCTAAGATCCTAACCCACGACTCTATAACGCTGGCCAAGAGTTCGTGGCCATGACCACTCGGATATATGGACATTTGTGTGAAAGCAATATTTAATTAATCTCTAATAAACAAATGTCTCTTAAATCTTATACTAATTTACAGAGGGGTCGATGTATTCTAATAAATTTTTATATTATTCCTCGCAGATCCGTGGCATCGTTCGCACATTTATTCAAGATGCTGGCTATTATATTCTAAAGCAGAGATGGATGAAGAAAAATATGAGGAAAAAATTTGTAACTTCAGTAAGTATCGCACACTTTTTGTTTAAAAGAAATCCCTAAGAAACACTTTTTTTAAAAAACATATTTCATTAACTTGGCATTTACTGAAAGGGGAAAATAAGATGCAAACTTACTATATAAGTATTTAAAGTCTTCATCAGTAATAATAAAACTTAATTTCAAGCGAAAATGGATTTAAAATTTATATATAGATTTAATGATTTTGAAAATATAGCTTCATAACTTCATTGAGAAAATAGAATGAACAGAGCTTCCTTCCCACATAAATATATATGCACATAGAAGGAAACGAGTTGCTATCACGAAAATTAATATGCATGTAGTGTATGAAAAGATAAGAAAATGATTAAAAATTCAGAAGTACAGATTGTTTTACTAAAGGATATGGCATGGAAAAGGTTATACAAATCATTAGGTAGTAAATCCAACACCGGCAGCTGTACTAGCCTAAACACTGGGGCCTTCAAATCGATGGGGTCACCTATGAACTTCTGTGGAAGATCTGGTCAAAATCTTTGCAACTGGGCGGTTAATTCAACACTTTTCCGGGGCACCTTCGAAGCATTTCCCAGACAGGCTCTATTGGTGAGAAGTTTGATGACTTGTCAGGCCACGGGAGTACGTCATATCCTGGAAAACATTGCTGAGAGAGTCGTGCAATATGTGGACGAGTATTGTCTTACTGATAAATGGTACATATGTGACTTAAAAGCATAGAGAGTACAACTGGCGTTAAAATCTAGTTTACGAAATTACATACCGTCAAAGTGCGTTGAAGGACTACTAAAAGTGATCGTGTGTCCCAACAAATCGCTTTCTATACTTTTACACCTTGTGTAATTGCCGTATGTCTCTCAACAACAAATGCCAGATCGGACCAGTGTCCTGGTCGCCTCCAAACGCGTAGCATAGTGACTGAATTGGGATTAATCACTGAAGATCATACACCTCGGTCGGTTACAATCCAGCTTTCTCGAGGTCGACAAAAATCCAATCGACACAGAATATGGTAGTAAATGGCACCGCAATGTGAAGTGAGTGGCATGCGTCTTAATGGTCGTCGGCTCTTTATACCTGCGTCGTCCAGTCGCCTTCGAATGGTTTCTCTTGATACCACCTAATGTGTGGAAGGTGGTAAATGACGTCGAACCGATTCCAGCGACGCTGTAGGTAAGTCTCCAAGTCGAGATATTTGTTTGAATAATCACAAGAAATTATGCTTTTAAACTCTCACAGCTGTGCATCTCATATGCGTAGACAGCGCTTACCCTTGTCTTATTGGCGCCGGAATATAAATTATTTGCATATCTGTAGCCAAAATACATTCCTGCCAAGTTTCGTGATAGTATTTTGATTTTTTCTCTTTGAATATATATTTTTTATGACAGAGTGTATTTATATTGTTACATTAGGTTTAATGAACACATTAATTATGCTCTTTAGCCAAACATATTTTGTCTTATAAAAAGCCGAATTTCCTCTTTTTTTTGTTTTAAAATTTTTCTTAACGGAATGAGAGAAGTACAGTTGTTTGGTTTACTTCTGGTATCTCATACAATCAAAAACTGAATTTTTTTTCTTTCGTCTGAGATAACTTTTTTTGTTTATTTTAGATTGAAAATTTGAAAAATAGTATAGAGCATTATGTAAATTTTTTAAGGAATGGAACAAAATTTAGCTTCTATATGGAAGACGTAAGTATTTTCCTGCGTAGTTTTAATTTGTTACTGCTTTAACTTATACTTGCTATTAGTAATTTATAGTGAATTAAAGAAAAAAGCCTTTAAAGCTAACTTTATTTAAAATAAAAAGGGATTGACTAATGATTGAATGCGAAATAATGTATTTCACAAAAATCAATCTGATTTTGAATTTTGTAATGTTTTTTTCAAACTCTTTTGATTATACATTTGAATTTACTAATTTAAAATATCGAACTTAGCACTTCCTTCCTTCTTTGTTATTTTTAAAATAATATTTTGTTTTTAAAACCCCTTAAGTGCCACTGGCATATATATACGTCACGCTCAGCTAGTGTTTTTTGCACCGGACGTATATATACGTCTTTCCGAAGTATGGTGTTTCCTTTGTGTTACTGTCAGTAAAATTATCACGAAGGCCTTGGAAAGTAATAAAATGACCTTGACAGTGTGTGTTTCCAATCTGCTCATTTTAGAGAAGGATTTGCTTATTTTTTCCTTTTCTCTCCCCCCCCCCAATACACCACATACGTGCGCCTATCTGAAAATCGGTGGCACTGGAAATGACTTATAAAATTTACTTGCTGTCATCGTATTCCTTCTTACTGCTTTTAGTTTAATTTTTCATTATTTAGAAATGATTTTTCGATATATTAATAGCTTCTTTATCTGATCATCAGGAAACCGTTAGAATAAATCCGCGCCCAGAATTGTATGGAATATAAAAGTGATCCCTTTTCTCGAGATTAGTACACATACAATTTAATCTTAGAAACTTTAATGTTCGTCTTCATTGTACAGCTGTATTTTTATACCAAATATTTGCAGAATAAATTATTTAAAAAATATCGGCAAAATACTTATTTTTATAAGAAACTATTATTTTCTATATATTTTTGTGCTCTTGAATTTTTAAATGGGAAATTACGTTATCTCTCATACACATATAAACTGCAATAAACATTTCTTTGATTAACAGGCTGAAAGTTTTTTTCCCGTCCCCCTGTTGACACACTGTGATTTCTATTTCTTGTTCTGAAAATGAATATTTTTCGTAATCTTATAAATTATTTGAAATCTTGCAATAAATTACTCATAACATCTGTATATTACTCAAAACTAGTTGTCATAACTCGGAAGTTAAATAAAATAACCATATATATATTATTGTCACAATACAGTAATAAAATCCATTCTTAACTATATCTATTGCGTAGTTAAATAAAACCTTTAACAATTTAAGGATGGAGGTAAATATTTATTGACAGTTGCTATTATGAGCTGTTTCCTCAATTGACCAGATAACTTAGACAGACGAAAATTTAATACAAGGTCTAATACACTATAAAAATATTACATTGCATATGTATGTACTTAGCTGTTGATATTTTAAGTGAGATTTGTGGAAAAAACCTTGGTTTTCTCGCTATTTTCTCTTAAACAGAAAATATCTATTTTAGAAAACATTAAGAGAATCACTCACAATCGTCTCAGACACAAATGATTATAATTAGAAAGACGGCTGAATTGTCGAATCGGCCACTTATCCCGCCAAGTGTTTTCTCGCCAAATCGATAAAAGTGCCAAATTTGGTAACCCTTTTTGATTTTCGTATGAGTGAGGGAGAAGTCGGATCGTGTTGTAGTAGGGTTGCTACTCCAAAACACAACACGTAAAAACGCTCCAAATTAGCCATTTTTCATAATTTAGCGGACCAGTGGCTGATTCAACAATTTCACCAAAAAAAACCTACCATCTAACATACCATGGGTTTAGATTCTAAACCCATTCTAATTCATTTGAAAGACATCGTAAAACACATTCTAAAAACGCATTGTCATCTGCTTTTTAGTTTCATCCCAAAAATGAGAGTTTTCTTGAAAATGCAATGGATTATCGAAAACTCACTTTTCGCTTTTATCTGTTGAACTTCAGGGCATTGGAAGATGAAGACTTTCCTACTGAGTAAGAATTTTCTTTGGTTGTTTCAGTAATATGTGTAGTTATAGTGTGTTCACCAAAGTTTCTAGATTTAAAAATAAATATAAAAAATGTATCATTAGAAATTCCAATCAGAACTTTTTGAAAATATTGTGTATTTAAAAAAGCCATGAAAATAATACAGAAGTACAATCGCAATAAATTTATGATAGCTAAAAAAGTGAAACTGAAATGAAATCTCCATGTCAAAAATTACATAATTAAATAGGCTTGATTCATTAATTAAATCGAATCAATTTTTCTTTAATGAATATCTTTGGAACCAGGGAAATACTTTCTTTGGCTTACCCATTCATGAAATCATGCAAAAAACGAGTAAAATTTTAGTTTTCTTTCTGCAAAGTTTTAACAATCAAAATAATCAAGCCAAAGAACTCTTGAAAAAAGAACTACTGAATAAAAAAGAAAATATATGAATTATTAATTATTTCAAGTTGTGGTTATAATACATTTTTTAGAATTAAAAAAAAAGAGAATATTCTTTGGCTTATTGTTTTCGTAATTAATATTTTTTTGATCTAAAACTAAAAAAAGAAAAGAAAAGAAATAGAAAAAAATGCATGTAGGTGACACTGTGGAAAATTTGGGTTGAGAAATGTTTCTTATTTCTAATGATTATGTATTGTGATCACATAATATAATTATTTTTAGAATAGCAATATCTATTTAAAAGTCGTACTGATTTTGTACCTGACAGAATTCTTTTTATTCTAAACAAGTAAATTAGTAATAATTTTTTTAATGACAAAAGTTTTTTTTAATATGGGATACGATTATTGCAGCCCCTTCATTGTAAATGCATACCATTCCCCCGGAATCCTAGGCAAGTATTTATTTAAAATCTCTTACATATAGTTCTCACAAGGGTGTTTCAAAAAGTAAGGTAACAAGAGCCCTGGTGGGTGTCAGATTTCCTTGCGAATTAAATTCCCTGTTAAGAAAGCCGAGAAGACAACAGCATTCGAACGCTACCGGTAGATGGAGCTCGTTGGGCGGCAGTGCAACAATTTCTCAGAGAATGAAGGTGTTCACGAAGTGGAAAAAACTCTCAAGAAACGTTTCTCACAGTGGCGTAACGAATGTTAGCACTCTCCTCCCCTGCAAAATCAGGTTTTGCTTTAATATTTTATGAATTGGTTAAGCAAATACTTACTTGGCGTCAGTCAGTTTTTGGGCCCTCTAGAATCCTGTCCCCCTCTACGATGTGTGTGTGGGGGGCGGGGGGTTGCTGGGGTGTACGTTACGTCCCTGGTTTCTCACTATTAAACTCAGCTGAAATTTATCCACAAAAGATGGGGATTAGTGAAGTAGTAATTAGTGTACCTACAATCTTACAATCCTTCACCCTTCGTACAATCTTGATTGCACATTAATTGATTTCTTTTTCTTCAGATCTTTGATGAAACACGCGGGAGGTCAGTATTTTCTAACAGATTGCAACGTTCAGCAAACCATTCACAACCTTATATCTTCTGTGCAGATTTCGATACATTGGTAGACAATTGAATATAAATGGTTCGACAACCATGGTGACGATCTGGGGAAGTAATATATACAAGCAGTGGCGTAACGTATATATACAGCCCCGCGGTGCGGGGGGGGGGTCAGGATTCTAAGGGACCCAAAGCTTATGTTATGTTATGGTTTTGCAATCCTTTGAAAGATCCAGGTTGGGACCCAAAACCTGACTTTGCAGGGGAGGGGGCAATATTCTCCGTTACTCCATTGTGTACAAATTCATAACTACGTCGTGTATTTCTTTGAATTCAAAAACTAAGGTTTTCTATTAGAGGGCTTGTTACCTTACACTTGGAACTCCCTCGTATATATTAAGTAGACTAAATATATTATTTTTCTTAACATTCAATTAATATTATGAGAACATTGAGCTTTCGGTTAAAATAAAATAGATTCGAACTTTTCTTAATAGTAGTGACATATTTGTTATGGAATTAAAATATTTTAATTTTGACAAAAATCAAAATAATCCAGTTTTATTGTGATATGAATTCATGCTATTTTCAAATAAAAATATTTGTTTTTATAAAATAAAGTTTTTTGCTCTTTTTCTATTAAAATTTTTTTAAAGTTTAGTTATCTATTTAAGTAATTCTGGCACCATTATAAGCAACATGTATATTGTTCAAATAAAAATTTGTCACACACGATAGTACTTGATACTCTCTAATACTTGTTTAAAAGATAATTTTCTTAAAAAAAAAGGATTATTTTGTATAAAACCTTATAGATATATAAATTTTAGTTCTATTATAATTTTTCAGATCTTAGATTTGGAATATTTCTACCTCCTGTTTACCAATATGGACGACCAAGGTAAGGAACTCCAAAAACTCAGAAACATAATATAAAGGATGTAATAGTAGTAATTTCATATTTAGCTTCCTCAATATCTTGATTTAAGATGAGTAAAAAAATAGGAAAGCTGTAGATTTCATATTGTTACGTTCATCGGGGTTCGAGAATTTTATGCAAATCAGCTGCAAAATACTAGACAGTTCTTTAGAAGCGATGATAATTCATTGTCTAGAAAACAATCCTTGAAATACAGGATTCAACAGCAATATCCGCAGAATAAATCTCAGGAGGTCTTCCCACCTTCAATAACTATCCTTGTCTACAATACAAGTGCGTGAAAGATTATACACAAAGCACAGCTCGTCTTCCTCAACAGACGAACTGATCGCTAGACGTCTCTTCAAGGTCAAAACAAGTCTAAATAATCGCTAATCAAAACAAGACTAACTAATCGCTGGTCAAAACAATACTAACCCAGTTTTGGTGAGCATCTCTCTATTTATAGGTCTCGTGGATCCTTCGAGAAAGATCCGCTTGCGCCATAGATCGTGCAATTAGTGGAATTCTCCACTGATTTCCAGAAGAAACCTTATGGTCCCGAACTCGTCAAAAATGGTCACCAAGTTGCCAAAATGGTCCCCAAAGTCGCCAACTTGACCGCCAAAAATTATGCCAACTTGGTTCTATCGACAAATTCCCATTGAATCGACATTATAAGGTTAGGGACGGCGTTGCTTGCGAATATATATATTACAATTTTAACATAAAATAAATATAACATAGAGTAATATAAATGCATTACACATCCATTTACACAAAATTCGTGACAATATAAAACATATATTAACATATAATTATAAACAATTTTGTGTTACAATTTTCAGAAAATGCTTTAATACTTTTGATCATCTAAACCAGTGTTTCTCAACGTGGTGCTTACGACCTACAAGGAGGCAATTTGATTCTCAAGGAGAGAAATTCGAAAAATGACTCATTTAAAGCGTAAATGATCTATTTATTAGTAATGTAGCCAATTATAAAAATATTTTACACAACTTGTTTGTGTTATATGAGGCATTCTATAATAAAATTAGTGAATATCTGTCCGCGCGACGATGAATACTGTGGCGCTATCTAAAATAAGCCAGTAACAGCCTCCGGAGAGAAGTGATCACTTTTTTCTAGTAGTATGTTATGTGTTTACGAATCCATGGTTCACGGTTTCTATTCTCCGATAATATACCTATATATGTATAGGGGTGGGCAAATGAATTTTTATAAGTCTTATGGAGGCAAAGTAAAAAAAAAAAAAAGGTTGAGAAACTCTGATCTAAACAGACCGTAGAAGAATTTACAGTTGCATAGTCCCTTAGTTGAGGTTTTGATTCTGTAATTCCTCAAAGATCATCATGTAAAACAAAGCATTCTGTTGTCTGCTAAATTTTATTGGGTTCAAAAATCTTCTGAAAGTTTAATTTAGAACACTGAAGTGAAAAAGTATTTTTTTCTTGGTTTTCACATACTTATGATTAAAAACGATTATATCATTGACTGGCAACCTGTTATTTTCAATACAATGCAACTTGAGACCAAATCCTATCCCAATACACATTTGATTAAAATGCATCGAACGTAAACAATTCATATTTAATTTGTAAAAAAAAAAATCTTATTCAGCTTAAAAAGTCAGCTTGAATTCCCAAACACCTACAGCTTATGGGAGCAATCGTTAGAAATAATTAAAACAGTGAGTTTTTTTAACAATTTTTGAAAATTTTACCGGGCTATGAGTGGAATTTTCATTTACGCGTGTCACTTGATCTACGAGACAACATTAAATCATAGAGGAATGGCATATCCCTAAGAATATTCCTTCTCTTTATATATATATATATATATATTATTGGTTTGACTAATATACTTTTCATTAACGGTGCATCTTCGAAGTAAATGCAAGGGCAGCGGTAGCCTAGAGGTCAAGGTAACAGATTCGTTGCTGGAGTTGAAGCCTAGTACAGCTGAGTGAGTGAATATTAACGTCGCACTGTTCAGCTATACACGATGGCTTTTTTGGTCTAGTGATGAGGAAGACTCCTGAGCTGGCACCACCTCTCCTAACTACCACACCAACGGGATGACGTTTGAGCTCTCGACAGATTTAACGTGCATCGCTCCCCTACATGGCGAGTCTTTCGTGGCACTGGGCTCAAACTCCTGATATGCCAGCCACGATCTGATACCTTGACAACTAGGCTACCACGGCCACAATGGCGGGCGAGAGTTCGCGACCATAGCCAATCGGCCACCACAGTTTCTGTTTTGGTCGTGATCTTTTAACTGACTATGTCAATTTCAATGCTTTTATTGTTAATATAATTCGGTATTGCGTATTTTTTTTCCTTTTCAAACGTTTGTAATCTTTGAAGAGATTTCGGAATCGAGAGGAAAGGAATTTGATCGTATCGTCGACAAAAACTTTTTGGAATTTTTATTATTCGTCACGCAATTGCGCTGGTATATTAAATGTCACGTTTCGTAAAAAATACGAAAGGTCCTTTATAGATTTAATAGAACTATATAGATTCAATACAAACAGATTTCATGTAAATCTTGAAACCTGAATGAGAGAGAGAGAGAGAGAGTTATCCTCACATCCCTTATGAACAGTTTTCCCACTAACTAAATAATATTATGTTACATACAATTTAAAAATTTTTTTTTCATTGAATATATACTTTATTTCACATTTGCTTATGATGTGTTGGTTTTCCAGGTTACTTAATATTGCTACTATGGGAACAACGATTGGTCATGAACTGGGTCATGAAATTGTAGCATTTTTAGGTAAGATTTTATTTTATGGGTGCACAAGGAAAACTAACCAAAAATTAATGGTGATTTCTACTCCTTTATAAAAAATGCTCAACATTTCTAAAATAAATAAATACATCAAAAGCATATAACAGGATAAATATAAAATTTATGCAGTCTATTTTCGAATTTTTTTCGAAATAAAATAATCTTAAAAACCTTCATTATTTTTTTTTTAAATAAACATTTATTTGAATGGATATTTTTGGTTAATTTTTTTGATATTGTCGATTCCGATGTATAATGTTTAAGGAATGTCGGTTCTGGTAGCTTAGAGGTAGCATGCGCGCTTCGTAAGCCTAAAGTTGCGCGTTCGATCCCAGCTGGAGTAGAGAGATTTTCTGGATGAGAAAATCGTAGGTAATCGTGTCATATGATTATGTAGCATGCAAAAGGTCCCTCGCGTGTCAATTTGGTTCTGGGCAAAACTAAATCACGGCAATATTTAGCATCCAAGGAGAGATTGAACACAAAATTTATTCTAGCGTTCAAATTTAGCAGCGAGACCGCCACTAGATGGAGCCACTATGAAATGGTTCTCACTTTTGAGGACTTGTCGTGTCTGCAAAGATTAAGTTGCTAAAAAGCAGCGCCGCATCAGAAAAAAAAATATTTAAGAACTTATGAATCTCTTTACCTGAAGATGAACATATATACAATTTCATCTATTTATTACAATGAATATTGAATAACAGCTTTGAAATATGAATTTTGAAGTTCATATTCCTACAAGATATAAATAATGTATATAAAAATTAATAAATATAAAATAATTTTAAGTAATTAAATGCCTTATATATTAGTACTTAAAAATATGATGGAGGTTTTTTGTTTGATAAAATTTTGTTCTTGATAATCCTCATTTTAAAAAAAATATAAGTAAATACTTCAAAATTATGTCTGAGTGATACCATGAACCATTTTATTAATTCATTATCAAATTAATTTATCATTTTGACAAATTCAAAAGTCTAGAGATGTTACTTTTTTTTCTAAACATAAACAGCTTTTAAATCTTTAATATGAACTAAAGTTATAAATAACATGGTAAATCTTCTCAGATATGATTCAAATTTTTTTTCTTATAAAATGTCAAACAATTTTCTTAAAAGAAAAAATGTTTTTGAATTTTGATACCATTTTACTACAACTGGAAAATGTAATAATTTAATTTCAACTTTTACTTTAATCTGTAGTAAAGTGTTTCCTTATAGTATAACTGTAAGGAAAGCAACGTCAAATTTAGAAGTAATCAGTTTGTTGTGGAAAGAATAATCATACATTTCAGTGAAAATATTGTTAATATTTTTACTAATTTATAAAAAAATTAAAGTCCTTCTTTTATTTCTACACACACATTTATGAAAATCTATTACATATTCTAAAAAATATAAACTCTTCATAAGCTCTTCATGAACTTCATAAGCAACCAAGGTGTTGCTTTATAAAAAAATACTATAAATATTATAATGAAATTCCTCTTAGTTTCATAAGCAATAAAGTCCATCAAGTGTTCTTCGATAATATTTTTTTTAAAAAATAATTTTTTTTCTCACTTTAGAAGATCCAGAGAATTTTGAAAACGATACGTTGCAGATTTATAATGAAAAAAAGAAATGTCTGGAAGATCAGTATTCCAATTTTGACGTCAAGAAAATTGGGCAAAAAGTATGTGAAAGCTTTGAAAAAAATTAAATATGATCTTATTCTAGCTTTTAAGTAAAAAGTGACGAATAAACTATGAAGTTTTTATTCTAAAAGTGAAATAAACTTGCTCACTGGAGCCATTGAATTAAGGTATCCGACTACCCTAAAATTGTGAATTTTGCCAAATACTGACATATTTTTCGATCATTTCATTTTGTAGGTCATCTTATTAGCTTTATAAAAATACCAAGTTTATTATTTTACGTTCTCTAGGAAAAAAACTACAAGTGCTTTAATAAAAACAGATGTCATAACTTTAAGCAAGATGTCATTTTTTAAACGCGTTTTACTCGAAATATATTTTTTTGAGAATGCTCAAATGGGGACCTCGATCGCTGAAAAAGTTTTAAATTTACTAACTGAAATTTTTCTTGTATGTTCTGTATAATAGTAGAAGTGTTTTAACCTTCAGATTTATCAATCACTGTTTTATTACAAAACTGTAGTCCCTTATGTTAATATAATCACTGTTTTTTTAAGCAATTTCATATAATAACTAAGATAAAGTGCTCTGGTTTTTGTAAAAATTAAAATATCTCTTATCTTGAAGGTAATTTCAAAAATGAATAACATAGCAACACACCATAATTGAAAAGTTGAAAATTTGTTCATAAACTTTTGGTACAGAATGGGCCGCGTTTATGTTATTTTTTGTAAATTTTTACCCATTTTAGTATTAATAATTTTTTTCTCTTCTTAATTTTAGCATTTTATTTTCTTAAAGTGGACTAAGCAAATCTAAAAAAAAAATCACCATATCTCCATTTTTTAAAAAAAAAAAGTTGTCACAAGTAGAGAGAATTACCTTAAATTAAACACAAAAGAGAACTAATATTTTGAATTCGGTAAAACGTAATATGATACGGGGGGGGGGGGGGTTAAAATTATGTACATCATATTATTTCAAGAAAAAAAAATTGATTTATTGAAGTAGTCCTACAGTTTGATCTTATCGCATGTAAAAATATAAAAAAGAAATTTCGTTTTCGCAAAAGAGGTCACAATACGAGTAAGCAAATTTACATTGTACGGAAATTTAAAATTCTACTTAAAACTATTTAAAATCTTGTCAAACTATTTACTCTTAATGGTAAAATTTTCCTTTTGTACATTTTTCCTATTATATATTATTCACTGTTACTAATTTATTGGAACATTTAATTACCGTAATCAATCAATATGATGAACTCTTAAACATGTTTAATTCTTTCATTTCATTTTGAAAAAGAATGATTTTTAGGTATATATGTATGAGTAATACAAATACACAAAAATATATTATATAAATGTATTTTTTATTAATTTTAAAAAGTTTTAAAATTATTAACGATTATAGTATATTATTCTGCGTTTTTATAATATGCCCTTTTTATTTTAAAAATGCATATTTAAAATACTATCATGATACTATAATGAAAATTTGTGGAGTTAAGTAAATGAAAAAAAATTTACCCATGCAAATTAGCATTAACAGTACATATTTGTGCTGTTCATTTGCGATAATGTACACTTGTTTTCGAGCAAGATACAATGGACTTAAATTCACGTGACGTCATAATCACATGATAATTTCAAACCACGTGTTTTTAGCCAATCAAGTTCAAAAACACATGTGACGTCATAGTCACGATAAATGCAATTATCTATTTTCAGCAAATCACAGTTCATGCACTTCGTTGCTGCCAAATTACGCTTTTTACAGAAATTATTAAAAAAAAATTAATATTTGTCACTTTATTTAAAAGTACATGTATAAAACGAGACTTTTTTTTCTTTAATTTTAAAATCTTTTTGCAGAAATTTCTTTTTATAACGCTTGAATATCTTTACCCAACTATGCAATTTGAAATTTTACCTAAGTTTTACAAATAGAATAAAAAGTACGAACTAGTTTATTGTCCGTTTTGAATTCAATGTAGAACACGTGTTTAATTTATCATGTGACCGTCATGAATTTAGTCCATTGAGAATAATTAAAATTATAGTAATTTACACGCACGCGCACACAAATACTATTTTAGATTCTACTTAAAGTTATCTTTGCATAATATTGCGATGTAAGCTCTAAAATGGATACACAATATCAGAAGAAATTAAAATGTTCCAATACTTAAATAAATAAGCGTGGTTATAACACGCACTTTCATTTAATATACTCCATTCTTAAGACATACTTTATAAAAATGCCGTTTTTATTTTAACAGCAAACTGAAGTAATAGTGTAGAATCATGGAATTGCATGGAATGGACGTTGAATGGAAAATTACTTAATGCCAGAAAAATATATTTATTCAAGTAGAATTGTGTAGTATAATAAAATATTTTTGTCTTTATATGCATATGTAGCGGTGGTTCCTATATAAGCCAGTAACAACCTCCGGACAAAAGTGATCATTTTGGTCTAGTAGTATGTTACGGGCTTACGGAACCAAAAGTACCAAGTTCTATCCTCCGCATTGGTGACCTTGACGCTGAACTACGAAAAAACCTTTTAATGCAGCTATCGTGGCGCTATCTACCATCGCAACCAAAGCCATCAGACACACTTGTCGCAGCAAACAAAGCCGTCAGACCCATTTGATGCAACAGCAACAACTCCCACGCTCGCCATAACAATTATAGCATTCATTTGCTATCCACGAACTCACTAGTGGGGGATATGTAGCGGTGGTTCCTATATAAGCCAGTAACAGCCTAAGGACTGAAGTGATCATTTTGGTCTAGTGCAGAGGTTCCCAAACTTTTATGTCTCATAGAGCCCTTGCCATGTTTTTTGGTTTTGAGTAGACCCCTACTTATCTAATAAATGAATTTTTGCAAATTTATCAATTTAAATGTCTTTTTGACAGTTGGTATAGAGCTATACTTACTTTAAAATATTTAATTTTCGAACTGTAGTGAAGTATGGTGCTTAAAACCTAAGGTGCACTTGTTAATTAATTAAATTAAAATTTAATTGATTCAAAAAATAAATGTTACATAAAGTAACTCAGCAACAAACAAATGCTTTTAATGGGAGAGATGAATCTAGTGCTTTCAAAATTGCTGATATCCGTGTTTCTAAATTTTACTTTAAGATCTTCTTAGTGACTATTACGATCAGTTCCTCTTGTAATATGATATTTGTTTTTTCTTTCAATGTGACCATATCAATACATTGCCTACTATGGTATTACCATAGGCAAAGCATTCTCAAACCTAGTTTCAAAATCTGAATAAATAGTATTTAAATGTTGAAAGCAGGTTAAAACGTCCTTTTCCTGGCAGATTTAAACGTGTGACAAATTGAGAAACTAGGAAAATTCGGGACGTTCAATATTATACTTTTTAGCTTCATTCTGGCAAGAAACGCCGAAATGTGTGTGATGGTTCTTGTAACAGCAAATTAACTTCAGTTATATAAATTTAGTAAATAAATCTGTTTTCCACTTGATTAAATTTTCTTTTAAAATACAAGTCATGTTCTGATTTAATCAGAGTCACTACCGTAGACTCCCATTTACACCTCATGGACCCCCAAATTATTTTTTCGCTGACATGGACCCCTTGCAGGTTGTCATAGACCCCCGGGGGCCTATATAGACCACTTTGGGAATCACTGGTCTAGTGCTATGTTGCGTGTTTGCGGAACTGAAGGCCCCGAGTTCTATCCTCCGCATATATATAATCGTGAATTCAACATTACAACATTCCTGCATTTTTCATTCTGAAAGAAAAAAAACGCGCTTAATTTATGTTTTGATCTTTAATGTTATGAAAGATAGTCTTATAAAAGTTAAAGTTACAACTACACTAGTATTACAGTTATGATATTCTATAACAGTTACATCCTGGTTACCATATACTATTGGCATAATTACAGGTTCAATTTTGCATTAAAATCATGTATGTAATAAAATAGCCGTGCCTTCAATTTTTAGTTATTACATACGTGTAACATTATTTTGCATAGATAAACCTTTTTTCAAAATTTAATGACCGTATTTACCAGGTTGTCATTGTACAGAACTCAAGATCGGCTCTTTACGGGTACTGGTGCCTCTGAGAGAATGAGTGTGTATTAATACTACTATAAAGCCATACGAGAGCTTTTGGTGACGGACCTCGTAATTTTGAACTGCGTTTAAATAACTAGGAAGATACCTGAACTGGCATCCACGTCTCCAAATTGCCACACCGCGCCAAAGGGTGGATTTTAAAACTCCGCCTATCTGCCCATCAGATTTTCAGTGTCATCGGGACTCGACCCCTGGAATCCAGTCATGACTTTTTGTCTATTACCACTAGGTGCCACTGAATATCCGCCGTAAAGAGGGGCTGATACACGTTAAATTTGTGGAGGCTCAATGAACTCAAACTGGTGTGAAATTTTGGAGAGGGTGGTGCTAGCTCTGGTGTTAACCTCGTTGCCTGACTGTTAATTCAAAATTACGTCACCAATAGCCTTCGAGGAGTATCAAAGTGTGACATTATTAATACAATAAAATCAATTTCAAACCCTGAAGATTTTATTTATGCATTGCAACACATTGTGATAAATATTTATAAGAGTAAATGTTTTTTTTTTTTTTCAAAAATAAAACTATGTACCTTGAAATGTTTTTAAAATTTTTATTGCTTAAAAATCGCTGACCTCTGGCATAAAGTAGACTAAATTAAAAAAATTAACGAGAACATTTTATTCGCGTTCTTTCAACCGTATGCATAAATCAGCAAGTTTTTCTCACAGAAGCGAAGCAATTATGCACTACTCTCCTTTTCTATAGCATTACAGTTGCGATTAACTTAATTTTTCTGTGAATAATCTTCGATTATTTGTGCAGGTTAAGGGAAAACAGACCATCCATGAAAATCTGGCCGACTTAATTGGGATTGAAATAACTCAACAGGTGAGCCTGAACTTTTTGACTGTCTGCATGCTTTCTAAAAGTCTTTGTTTTACTACTTTGCTTAAGCATTGCTACTGTAACCCAGAGTTCGTTGAAGGTGAAGGTGTCTTAACAACAAAAATCTTTTCTAATGACTAATTATATAATTGCTGCATAAGAATATCTGTACAGTAAATGAATTCTATTGAAGTATTTCCTTTACGGAAAAAAAAGTCTTTTTTTTAACAGATGCGTGGACATGGATTCTTGAATCAGGAATATTTATAATCAAGTAATTAAATTTTATTATAAGCGAAAATACTATTTAAAGGTAATATAAGGTTTTTTTTATTTCTAATGGCTGGGATGGGTGTTTTACCATTGCAGACCTAGTATATTCGCTGGAAGCGGTATCTCTTTTTAGTGCGGCACCACATAGGCGGATACCAATCAGAGCAGTTAATTTTGACGCCCAGTTTTCTCCCTAGAGAGAGGCACCTGAGATCTGACGATGCAAATCTTTATTAAGATTTAATTTTGCCGAGAACACCCAATCCATACAGACGCTCTAAGGATCTTTTAAAAGCCGTATAATAATACTACATGGCCACTGTCGATTTTCTGCATCATGAAAACCCACCGACTTGGGCTGGAGTCAAAATCGCAACCTAAGTGCAGGAGACCAGCGACAAACTAACCACGCCACCCAGCCGGCAGGCAATATAATAGAATATGATTTACTTCATGTTTGAATACGACTCATTTCATATTTTCATTAATTACTTGTGCTTAAAAGTAGGATATTTTGGATTAAATTTAGTCATTTTGAGCAATTCGTTATTTGCAGAAAGCTGAAGAATTTTGGCACGGAAAGGATATACATAATTTCAAAACTCAGGATAGTTAAATACATAGAACGCTGATGATTGTTTTTGGGGTTGTTTTAGTTTAAGTTAAATTTATATAATAATTAGAGGTAAAATATTGAATTATTATAAATCTATAAATCTAACTTGAAGTAAAACATTAAGGAAGAAAATAGCAAAGGAGTACAAAACAATATCTATATAAAAATAATTACTAATCTCCAGTACTAATGGAATCTCATTCTTGAAATATTTTCTTTTTCTTGCAGTATAATGTTATTGGCAAGTATAGGGGAATGTTGGTTGGCCTTAAAATTATGTTTAATTCTACAGTCTTAATTCTTTTGGCTAAGAGTTTGTAATTATATTTCTGTGACTATCTCTTATTTTTGATTTATACTGTCGTGATATATTTTTCTATTGCTTTTTTTATTAGTTTTGAAGCAATATAGTAAATTAGTATTGATTATATATGTAATAATTCATTTGTGAATTTTCTCTCGACGGATCTTATTACATAATGGTCTTGAGTCCTCCATGATTTCGCGAGGTAATTAATTTTTAGCTTACCTGCCTATCGGGAAATAACGATAACTTTATCTCCTAAGACACTGATATATATTAGCGTTTTTAAAGCAAGATGATACATTTTTGCATCATCCGCGCATTCTGACCAATCACAAAGGGCTTTACCGGATATCATATAATTCTAAAACCTTCCGGTTGTCCAAAACTATAAAATAGCTGAGGTCTCAAGAGTGAAAAAAGAATACTTTTGTGTGTCACTATCATGTCCGCTTCTTTTTGGGTTGTGTGTTGTCACTGTTTGTGTTTTGTGTGTTTTTAAGTAACTGAATAAATGTGATACTTGAATTATAAGAAGTCTCCTTATCCTTTCTAAGCCCCTCAGGGGCTCACCATTTTTAGGTGAGTACGGGTGTCACAATCCCGAGGTGACCTAGTGTCCTTTTCTTTTTTCAAGGGGTTTACTCTCTTTGGTAAACAGGGGTGTCACGACTCTGGGGTATCAGTGATAATGATATAGTGATCCTTCTCTATTTTTGACCCTCTTTCTTGTCATTAAATTTTCTCTTTTCTTCTTTTCACGTCTAGACCACAACTTAAAATTTAATAATGTACTTGTATAAGAATTAACATATATTTATTTAATTAGATTACTTATCCATTATTAACATATATTGGTTTTCATTTTGTATTGTGTGTTGAATTGATTTCATTTTTACATAATTTTTTCCTATGATTTTGGTTTTTATAATGCTTATTTGTTATGTGTTTCTTACTTACACCGTTGGTTTCTCAACCCGCATGTTTGCCGTGTGCGGTGTCCCGTAAGGAGGAAAAGGGTGTCCTGGGGATACCTTTGCGTTCCCTTTGGCCCACGCTTCGCTGTAGACGGGTGGCAGGAGTGAGCCATCTCCTGTCAATCGGCTGGTGATACCTCTCTTCGTTGTCCCCGGAGAGACATTGCTGTAGGGTTAGTGCTGCAGATAAGGGGTGGCGGGTTTGGTGGGTGGAGGCACGCCAGGACGAAGTTTTCTCGCGCCTATGGATACAGGTATGTTGTGCCCGGGTAAAGGCCTTGTATTACCCACTTTCACCGTTGATCAAGTAGCCGCTCACCAAACAACGAAATGTCAAAACAATCGCCATTTGCAATTCACAAAGCCTTAATAGGAATAAGTGGTGAACCGAAATCTGTAAAACGATTGCGTTCCAGGGATCTGCTTATAGAAACTAATTCTGCTTTACAAACGAAGTCCTTTCTGCTCGCGAAATCTTTTCTAAATAGTTCTGTAACGATAAGTCTCCACAAAACCCTAAATTCCTGCCGTGGTGTTCTCTCTGAACCTGACCTGTTGACCACCCCTGAAACGGAAATGCTAGAGAGATTCTCCATTCAGGATGTTATTCAGGTCAGAAGAATCATAATAAAAAAAGATGCAGCTGTAATTCCAACCAAACATTTAATTTTAACTTTCAACAGCCCAAACTTACTGACGACAATAAAATCCGGCTATCTTAATTGCAAAATACGTCCATATATATCGAATCCTCTGTGCTGCTTTAAGTGTCAGAGGCTCGGACACTCTCAAACTTCCTGCCACGGTCAATTAACATACTCTAGATGTGCGTCTGCTGGACATTCTTCCACTGATTGCACTCTAGAGCCAAAATGTATAAACTGTTCCCAGGCTCATTCATCGGATTCTAAATTATGCCCTAAATGGTTAATAGAAAAACAGATCCAAGAAATAAAAACAAATAAAAATATTTCGTATCCAGAAGCACGCAAATTAGTAGTCCCACGGTTATCTCAAACTAACGCTCAGGCCGCCAAATCCTCTACTATAAACAATTCTACACAAACGGATGAAAAAATAACTAAAATAAAATGTCCACATTTAAATTTACTTCAACCACTTTCATTCCTCCCTAAACCAAATATATCAGTATCCACTCCTACAGTTTCCACATCATTTTCAACCTAAGTACATCTCTTTCCATCCACATCTTCAATAGCAGATACAGTGTTAGAGAGCCTCAGCCATCTATTCCTATGTGTAATGCTGTACTTTCCACCACCAATAATATGTTCAATGTAATACATAATTCGTTAATGGCTTGCCTAATAGACTTATCTGGACTCCCACAAAATTAATCACACACACGATCCTCAGTGTCGTCTGTCAGAATTAAAGTACCAAAGTTCTCATTTCCTTTCAAATTCTTTCCCATCGGTGGATGGATTTTGATGTCGGAGGATCGACGTTTAATTCTTTTCGAACACATCGCTGTATACGTGACTGATTTAAATTCCGTTAACCAAAGTACGCACTGCACCTTTTGCTGTGGCATCAACATCTTCACTAATGAAGTCTGTTTTGAAGTTTCTGTTTTTTAAACCAAATTCTCACCAAATATGCTCCACTAGGCATAAATCAGGTGGTTTAGGAGGTGTTTTTAGAATTTGGAATTGTAACAGAGACGCCAGCGGCGTTCATTTGGAACAGTACGTTTAGAGTCATTATCTTGTTAAAAAATGAAATCGTCCCCAAAACCCAAATTTTGGGCGTATGATTTCAAATTGCTTTTTAAAATATTTAATTAAAGCTCATGATTATAAATAACATCAAGAAATTCCAAATTAACTTATCCTAAAGCCTATTTACACTTCCACTATCATACTGAATCACGGAGGTGTAGGTGTTCTTGTTCCAACTAAATTTTTGGGATTAAGTACCTCATTTTTTCTTTTACAAACTATTATACATCCGTCGGAAACAAAAATACTGAAATTTCTGCCATCTCAACCAATTTACTGTCAATGGTAAAGTTTTTGAAACTTAATCCCAAGAGTCTAGTTGGAACATGGGAGTATTCTTGGGGTATAAATCGGCTTCAGGAAAGGTTATTTGGTATTTTTTATGGTATTTAGAATCATGAGCTTTATTTAAATATTTTAAAAAGTAATTTGAAATCATACGCCCAAAATTTGGGTTTCGGGGAAGATTTCATTTTTTAACAAGATAATGACGCCAAAAAGTACTGCTCTTAATATACGCCACTGGATGCCTCTATCAATATCCCCAAATTCTGAAAACAGCTCCTAAATCACCTGATTTAAGCCTAATAGAACATATTTGGTGATAATTTGATTGTAAAAAAAGAAAACCTGACACATATAAAAACAAAATGTGAAGTGAGTGAGTGAGTGAATATTAACGTTGCACTTTCAGCTACACGAGGGTGTTTGGCGACGGACCTCGTAATTTTAAACCATGGTCACGTGACGAGGATGACACCTGAGCTGGCAACCCTCTCTCCTAACTACCACACCACACCAACGGGAGAACGATCGACAGATTTAACGTGCATCACATCCCCTGCACGGTGGGTCTTTAGTGGTACTGGACAACAAAATGTGAAATAAAAACAAAAATCACAGAAGCATAGAAGTACATCAATGTAGAAATTTCAAAATGTTGAGGAAATCTAAACCAAGACGTTTAAAAGTTGTCGAGGACGAAAAAAAATATCTTAGTAAGTACTAAATTTAGAAACAAATATAATATTTGAAACTATGTTGAGATTTTTGTAAAGTTGTACGAAAATTTTTGTGGCATAGTTTTTTAGTAGTTTTTTGATTAATAATTTTTCAAAACAATAGTTATACTATGCTTTAAAAGTTAATTATGTTGTTCCAATAAGAACAAGTTGCAAATGTCATAAAAATTACAATACTGATATATTAATTTTTATTAGTCGAAAATATTAAATTTTATAGAAAACAGCAAGTGTACGGACACTTTTTTGGGCCACTGTATATTCGCTTACGAGTAAAAATTTCGTATCCTAGATAAAAGAACAAATTTTCATTTTGATATTAGATATAGTCTAATTAATTTTTTGATTGAAACTCTTACACTTCTTTATTGAACCATAAAATCAGGGATAAAAATATTTGGAAAGTTTATTAGTTTTGTCGGAAATCAGAAATAATTCGAATAAAAAAAAATTGAAAACAATTCAACTCATCTTCAACTCATCACAGTTTATTTAATCTCATTGCGGACACTTTCTTCCTCTGTAACTTCTTATTTGAATAAACTTGTAGCACTGTTTCACGAATTTCGAAAACAATGTGATTGAATTATCCTCTTTCATGCTTCACAGATCATAACAAGGTTTCTTCAACGAGGAAATGGCAACCGATTTTTATTACCGGCGTTGGACTTTTCGACCGAGCAAATCCTCTATGTATCTTTAGCCCAGGTAAATTATGATTTAATTATATACAAGAATACTTAATTTCCGTGAATCCAGCGACTTCCGTTATTTTTTTTATT
This sequence comes from Trichonephila clavata, assembly GCA_019973975.1. NCBI lineage: Eukaryota > Metazoa > Arthropoda > Arachnida > Araneae > Nephilidae > Trichonephila > Trichonephila clavata. Next base: position 61,551 of record BMAO01026432.1, on the reverse strand, counting down.
AGTTTTTTTCCTATTCTTTGTTTATATTATTAGAAAAACTTCCGTTTATAGAAATTGGACGATTTTATCGTTTCCTCATGATGTCGCTTTAATTCTGAGAAAAATTTTAATTATGAGCGAAGGTTTTTTTTTGTGAAAAGTAACTATTATAATTTTGAGATTTACGGTACAATTTCGATAAAAGTTCTTTTTTCTAGATATATTCAAACAACTTTGGGTCATATTGTGGTATAAATATATTGATTTTTACAAATCGTGAGTGGCAACACGAAACCACGAAATGAAAAATAATCCAATTTTTAAGTTATTATATCTAGTTTGGCGTAGAATGTTAAATAAAATAAATGAAATAAAATAATCAAATAACGTAAGAATTGTAAACTGAAATAAAATAATCAAATAACGTAAGAATTATAAACTGAAATAAAATAATCAAATAAAATAGAATAAAATAAAATTTAAAACCCAAAACTTGTTGTTTATTCATTAATATTTTCATTGTATCACATTAAATATATATTTCTTATTCCTCTCTCTTATTCATCAAGGTTTTCATATTATTGCATAGTTTTTCGTGACTGTAATATTTTTAGAAAAGTTACAATTCATTTTACCTCGTAAGCCTTTTTCTGGAATATTTTTTAGAACATCTAAAAAAGTGAGCAAATAAAGGCGATTCCTTAAAAATAAATTTCAATATTTTGTATCAGCTATAGAAAGAAATAACTTTATTTCCTCAATATGCTCTGTAACCTCAATTTCATATCCATGGAAACTGGTACTAAAATACAGTTTAAATAAATTCCTGTTAACTTATTTGCTTAAAAGTATTAATTTGACCATAATCCAATGCGTTTCTAATTTTCTCTCTCGTGTATAAATTGTAACATGTATTTTTGAAAAGTCCTCACACACTTTAGTGTGGAATGGAAATTTGGAAAGTGGGGTACTACCACAGCTTTGGTGTTGACCTCACATTGACAGAGATTCAAAATTCTGTGATCAGTTACTAATAACCCTCCCGCAGCTTCAAAGTACGATGTTAAAATATCGAAAATCAAATCTGCAATTAAAAAATTTAGACTTTTTTTATCTGCTTTAATTTTTGAAGCAATTAAAAAAAACATATCTATTGATGTTTTAATAAAATAGTAACCAGAAAAATATTGTTTTCAATAATTGTTCATTCGTTTCTAATGGTAGTGTTACTGTGCCAGAAAATAAAAAAAAATAATCTTGAGATCCATCAATGAATATTAGAAATGGAGAAATTTTCAATCTTTCTCATGTTACAGTGGGTACAAAAATTATTTGCACACATACATTTTTGTTCACAATTTATAATAAAAGGCATTAAGAAATATAAAAATTGGCATTTTAAAAATAAAATAAGCCTATTCATTTAAATTAATTACAAAAAATACAATAATATTAATAAAAAACATTTTTTTGCAACAAAATTGAAATATCTTTTGTCAAAAAAGTATTTGCACACTCAACTCAACTTTAGCAAATTTGCATTTTTTTTACTAATTATTTGACAGTCATCCCGCAGTAAATGACATACGTAAGACGACTATAAAAGGAGGTATTGTCGAAACTTTATCAGTTGATTGTCGATTTCAAATTGTAATGGCACCTAAGAAATCTGAATTGCCGATTTCGTTGCGAGAAAAAATTGTTTCTCAACGTGAAAATGGCCTAAGTTATCGAGAAACAGGTAAAAAAGTAAATGTTTGCTTCTCTACTGTTCGGTATGTTATAAAACGTCATAAAGAAAGAGGATCTACATCCAATAACTTGCGCTCTGGACGCCCAAAGAAACTTTCACTGCGAATTAAGCGAAAAATCATAAGGGAAGCATCGAAAAATCCATTTGTTAGTGCAATTACATTAACCAATGATGTCGCTTCAACATCTGGAGATTAAATCTGTGCCCAAGTGTTCGAAATGTCCTGCATGATGCACAAATTCATGGGATATCTCCAAGGAAAAAACTTCTCATAACTGAACGAAATAGACTGAGGAGACTTGAATTCGCTAAGGAATATATAAAAAATAAGCCAATTGATTTCTGAAAAAATGACATATTCTCCGACGAGAGTAAGTTCAATATCTTTAAATCAGATGGCAGGAAATTAGTTTGGAGAAAACCTTGTACTGCTTTTCATACCAAAAATGTGTTACCTACAGTTAAACATGGAGGAGGTTCTATTATGATTTGGGGGTGCATGGCTAGCAAAGGAGTTGGTAATTTGTGTTTCATTGATGGGAATATGACAGCTCGTACCTATATTGATGTGTTGCGAGATAACTTGCCACAAAGTGCAATAAATTTCGGTATCAGTAATTTGTACTATTTTCAGCAAGACAATGATCCCAAGCACACTGCCGGTATAACACGTATGTGGTTGCTTTATCATGTACCCAGAAAACTTGCCACTCCACCACAATCACCAGACTTAAATCCTTTGGAAAATTTGTGGAATTCTGTGGATTTAAAAATAAGAAAAAGGAAGATTTCAAGCAAATCTGCCCTTAAACAAGCCCTTATTGAAGAGTGGTCGAATACTGACCCTACTGTTACAGAAAATTTAATTAAACCAATGCCAGCAAGATTACAAGCAGTAATAGATCCTAAAGGAATGCATACTAAATATTAGTTATTTGAAATTTGCTTATATATTTTATTTCTTTTGTATTCATGGAGGTGTGCAAATACTTTTTTGACACGAGATATTTTAATTTTGTTACAAAAAAGCATTGTTATTTATATTATTGTAATTTTTCTGTTTGTTTTGGATGATTAAACTTATTCTGATTTGGCAATACCAATTTTTTTTATTTCCTAATGCTTCTTTTTATGAATTGCAAACAAAAATGTAGGTGTGCAAATACTTTTTTTACCCACTGTAGTTTATAAAATTAGGTATCGAATTTATTAGTTCCTGCGTTTTTTTTATCAGGTTTTAAATCGATTTGTGTGTGTGTGTGTGTATGTGTTTGATATTGTATAATGTGATGTATTTATTAGAACAAAATTGTTTTCAAACTAGTTTCTTTTAAATAAAATTCTGTTTTTAGTACTCTAAAAAAGAATATAAGGATTCGTTATTCTAATTATAATGTGGCATGATTACTTGAAATAAAAATTTGATACAAAAATAAACACTTTTATGTACTTAAGACTAGAATTTCAAATTTTATTTCTATATTCCTTATAACTTTGAAATTTTCATTTAGAAAAGAAAATTATTAAGAACATAAATTACATATGTAAAAATAATTCTTTGTGAATATTCGAAATATTTAACATTTATATTCTTAGGTAGGTAATATGTCAGTTTGAGAAGAGATTAATAAATTTACAGGAACTATTTTTATCTACTTAAAATGACGAAGAACAATTGTTGAATCTTCAAATAAAAATAAGGTCGTTTGCTTTAATGATTGCTATTGTTCTTAAACATTATTTTTATTTTCAGAATTCGTTTACTTGTCAACTTTATGTTTATAAGAATGCGTGCGATCTTCTGGAACAATGAAAATGAGCTTAATGAAGTGGTTTATAAATAAATGTTGGAGGCCAAGAAGAAAGTAGATTAGAAAGAACAAGAGAAATATGTTAAAATGTTTTAAAAAGAATCGTTATTATTCGAAAGCAGGTGAAAGAAAGTGAAAATATGTAACGAAAACTAATTAAAAAGCAATATAGGAATGTTATAAATAGGTAATGATAATAAATATAGGAAATAATTACCAAAATGCATTGCAATTTCTATTTTTGTAAAATAAATTTGATCAAAAACTGTAAAGAAATGTGTTTAAAAATAAAAAAAATATCTATACTTAAATTATTGTTTTTAATAATTAAAAAACATTAGACACAAATTTCGGACAACATAAAACTGAACAAAAAACAAAAGGGAAACAAAAAACTGAAGAATGGATAAATTAAAAAAATTCTAATTATTCCAGTTAACATCAATTACTTTTTTTATAGACAAAATATAAACATACTATGTAGAACTTTATCGTTTGGTTTAAACTCGCTATATTAGAAACAGAACAATGAGGAAAGGAGACAAACTACGATGGCAGATAAAACTAATAACTTATGATAGTCGTTCATTACAAGACATATGATGACATAATTTCTTATACAAGAATTGTTAATTATTCTACAAAATGAAAAAAAAAATTAGTTATGTGTCAATATTAAAAATAATAGAAAAGTAAAAAAGAAGAGGAAAATGAAAAAGTCAGTGTTACAAAGACATTAAGTTAATTTAGAATGCAATTTTTTCTGAATTAACAGTTACTCTCATAGTTTTCTATCTTTCTTTTTTTTTTTTTTTCGTTTATAAAACTATTCGGTGCCAGTGAAAACTTTTTGAGAATAAAAAATTCTTTGGGTCTTTTCATCACATCTTTTTTTAAATGTGAGTAAATTGTTTTTGCCTCAGCGTTAAGAAACATTTAAGTACAGTAATTTTATTTTGAAATAAATATAAAATGCTATAACTCTGAGCCGGGTTTGGTTAACTGAAATAACGTTTATTCTATTTTCTGACAGATGTGGTGTTCTGTGAGTAGCAAAGAAAAGGAACAACTGCACCACGATCGAGACGTTCATGCACCTTCAGATATACGGTGAATTACAATTAATTAAATTATAATTAAACAATTTATTGCTTTAGCGTAAGATTAGTATTTCAAACTTTTCATGCACTATCTATAGTTTATTTTAAATACTCAAAAAATAGTTATAATTTCTATATTAAAATGTGTATTATTTTATTAAATTAATTCCGAATTTTATATTATAAAAACTTTATTAAAACGGATACAAATTTAATGTTTAAAATATGAATATTTTTAAAGTTTTACTGTTTTTAATATAAAAAAATATTACTTTGATTCTATTTATATTATTTACATTGCTTTGATTCTATATATACAATCTATTCTGTACATATTTGATTCAATATCCTTCATTTCTATGACTCTTTTTTTCATTCTATTCTATATATATTTGATTCTATATTCTTCATTTCTTTGATTCTTTAAATGTAATGGTAGATTTAATTCTTTATTTTTTAAAATTTTATTCAATTTTTTAAATTGATTAATTAAAAACATTTGTTTTCTACAAACATTTGTTTCAAAATAATTTATATTTTCAGCAATTATTTTCTGTATCAATTTTTGAGTGTTCCAAAAAAAGAAAAAAAAATTAAAACGAACATAAGTATTTGTGAGTGAGAACTACTGCCAATTTGTTGCAACTAAAATTATCAACCTTCATTTTTGTTGGATCTATCCGGGTTCTTATTGGTTTTAAACGTTCTTTGAACAAACATTTGCATTTCTTTACAAATAAATGTCTTCTGTTTAGCTAATGCAATTATAAAAAGAAAAAATTAATAAAAACTTGTGGGAGGTATATTTAAGCCGTAAGACAGAGCGAGATAAATTGTATTGTAGTGTGTGTCTATAAAAAGGAGAAAGGGGAAAAAAAACACCGCTGAAATAAAAGTTATTGTTTTGTGTATGTTAAAAGTTTCGACAATATGTTTGTGATATAAATTCTTTTTCATGTATAACGACCCTCATCAAAGAGAGAATTATTGGTATAAACTGCAGATAATTAGGTACATACAACATATATTAAAAATCGAAGTATTTCCGGATATTAAAGACAAATATAAAATGTTTGTTTATATTAAACATTGTTTTGATTTTATAAAGCTTGTTTAAAATTTTTGCGAGGTATTTTAAATGAAGAAGGGGGGATTTTCCTTTCTTACATTTTTTAAATCTGAATCAAAATTAATTAATTTTTGACAGCGCAATGACAACTTTTTTTTGTTTTTGAGAAAAATATTTTTGAATAAATCCCTCATTTTTGAATGCGGTCTAATTTTTGAGCTATTTCTTCAAATATCTGAAATCTAATTTAAAATTAGAAACTATGATTTTGAAAAATGAAATCAAAAGTATTATCCCACACATATACGAATAAGGGTTACTTATGTATGAAATCATCTAGCGCCATCTGTTGAAGAAACACCAAACTATTTAAAAATATTTATAATTTCTCTCTTAAATTGAAAGAGATAGCTTGTTTTACCCTATAGTAACGTTTTCCCGTGCAACAATAATTTTTTTTTTCATTAACTGCGACGTATTTGGAATGGTTTGTAGATTTCAATTCCGAAAGCTGAACTTCTTTAGCATCTCATTGCATTGAGAATACATCAAAATTAATTTATGTTTCGTTAAATATAAAATTAGTGCAATGCAAATGTGAAATAATTGAAGAATTAAGGCTATCAAAATAAAAATGAAGAAATAAAAAAATAACACGAAGCAATGAAGACTAAAATCAAATAAAAATTCTTTTCAGGAAGAGAAACAACCATCACATTTCGTTTGTTAAAATTATGCTATTTTTTCGTATTAAAAGATATCATAAAAATTAATACATACGTTTAATATATTATTACTTTTTAGGTTATGTTTTAAATATGATATATATTTGAATATATTTTGCCTTAATATTGCATAATAGGCAAACAAATCCTTTTAAAATAAGATGCTGTTAGAGAAATCTGTGAATATATATTAATTCCAACAAATTACTCTCATTAATTTATCTTGTATTTTAGAATGAATTTCAGTAACCTTTGTACAAATCCATTCATATAAGATGAGATACAGCGTAGTTAAATTTTTGTTATGAAAAATAATTTGAAGCAATCTTTATGCTTTAAGAAGTAAAAATAAAAAAAATATATATATATATATATATATATATATATACTAGCTGTTACCCGCCCGCTTCGCTGGTATTTCATGATGTTTTATAAATTTTTACTGCTTATATATATGTATAAATTATTGATATCTAAGTCCTAGCATTAAGAATTCGATTGAATTGAAAAATATACTTATACCTGTAACTGTCACCTGTTGATAAAAAAAAGGCAGAACTCATCTATTTGTATTTTCTAAAAATCTCTAAAATTGAAGCGTAGAATGATGTTTGCTCTTTCGTATTTCAAAAACCAAGTGGATTCCCGCAAAACCAATTTTCGGTGGATCTCTACTCCGTAAATTGAACATGCAAGCCAAATTTCAAGTCTAAATCTAACAGAAAAAAGCAAAAGTTTTACTATAAATATCCCCGTAATCCCGTTGAGAGCCGTTTTCCAAAATACTGCTCTTAGCGGATTTCAATTCAACAAAAGAAAAATACAAACCAAATTTCATTATTATAGTCCTTGTAGCTCGAAAAAAGTAATTTTTTTTGTCAATACGTCCCAGTAACCCCTGCAACCCCCAGAACTTGATTTGCTTAAAATTTATTCTTAGTGGATCCCTATTCAACAAAAGAAACATGCTTAACAAATTTCAAGTATATGGGTCTAACAATTAAAAACAGGAATTTTTTTCTGTAACTCCTCTTGACCCCTCGCAAACATCTTTAGGGTCAATTTTCATTTTACTCTTTGTTAGAGGAACTCTATTTCATGAAAGGAACATGCCTACCAATTTTCAAGCAGGATGATCAAATAGTTTAAAAATTGAAATATTTATCGATTACGCCTCTTAATCTCCCGCAACGCCACTTAGAAGTCTGTTTTCACAAAACCCGTTTTGTAACTGATCATTATTCTACGAAAGGAATCTATATATCAAATTAAAGACAGTGCGTCAAATAGTTTAAAAATGGAAATAATTATCTATAACACCCCTAAGCCCCTGCAACGCCACTTGGGGTCGATTTTCAGCAAACTCATTTTGTAGCGGATCTCTACTCTCTGAAAGGAATCCGCTTACCCAATTTCAAGATTGTACATCAAGTAGTTTAAACATGGAAACAATTATTATTAAAGCCCTTAACCCCCCGTAACGCCCCTTGCGTTTCGAATTTCGGAAAATCCTTTCTTAGCTGATGTCTACTCTATCAAAGGAACATGTCTACCAAATTTCAAGTCTGTAGGTTGAATAGTTCCAGAGATTTCGTGATTAGTCATCAGTCAGTCAGTCAGTCGCTTTCTCTTTATTATATATAGCAGTAAATTCAAAAGAAGACTATAAATCAGATCCTAATTATATATATATATATATACTAGCTGTTACCCGCCCGCTTCGCTGGTATTTCATGATGTTTTATAAATTTTACTGCTTATATATATGTATAAATTATTGATATCTAAGTCCTAGCATTAAGAATTCGATTGAATTGAAAAATATACTTATACCTGTAACTGTCACCTGTTGATAAAAAAAAAAAGGGCAGAACTCATCTAATTTGTATTTTCTAAAAATCTCTAAAATTGAAGCATAGAATGATGTTTGCTCTTTCGTAACTCAAAAACCAAGTGGATTCCCGCAAAACCAATTTTCGGTGGATCTCTACTCCGTAAATTGAACATGCAAGCCAAATTTCAAGTCTAAATCTAACAGAAAAAAGCAAAAGTTTTACTATCAATATCCCCGTAATCCCGTTGAGAGCCGTTTTCCAAAATAACCGCTCTTAGCGGATTTCATTTCAACAAAAGAAAAATGCAAACCAAATTTCATTATTACAGTCCTTGTAGCTAGAAAAAGTAATTTTTTTGTCAATACGTCCCAGTACTGCAACCCCCCAGAACTTGATTTGCTTAAAATTTATTCTTAGTGGATCCCTATTCAACAAAAGAAACATGCTTAACAAATTTCAAGTATATGGGTCTAACAATTAAAAACAGGAATTTTTTCTGTAACTCCTCTTGACCCCTCGCAAACATCTTTAGGGTCAATTTTCATTTTACTCTTTGTTAGAGGAACTCTATTTCATGAAAGGAACATGCCTACCAATTTCAAGCAGGATGATCAAGTAGTTTAAAAATGGAAATATTTATCGATTACGCCTCTTAATCTCCCGAAATTAAACTTAGTAGTTGATATTCGCGAAACCCATTTTGTAGCGGTTCTCTACTTTACGAAAGGAATCTGCTTATCAAATTTCAAGACTGTACGTCTAACAGTTTTAAAATGGGGATAATTGTCTATAACGCCACTTGAGTTCCGCAACGCCACTTCTGGGTCTGTTTTCACAAAACCCATTTTGTAGGGGAATTACACTCTATGAAAGGAATCTGCTTAGCAAAATTTGAAGACTGTGCGTCCAATTAATTAAAAATGCAAAAAAATTATCAATAACGCCCTTGAACCCCCGCAACACCACCTAGGGTCGATTTTCACAAAACACATTTTGCAGTGTATTTCTATCCTATGAGAGGAATCTGCTAACCAAATTTCAAGACTGTGAGTCTAATAGTTTGAAAAAAGAAATAATTATTTATATCTGCCCTTAACCCCCCGCAAACCCCTTGGGGGTCAATTTTCTCCAAACCCGTTTTGTAGCGGATATTTACTCCATGAAAGAAACATTCCTACCAATTTTCAAGCAGGTAGGTCAAATAGTTTAAAAACGAAAATATTTATCTCTTACGCCACTTATTCCCCTGCAACGCCACTTAGAGTCTGTTTTCACAAAACCTTCTTATAGCTGATCTCTACTCTATGAAAGAAATCTCTTTATCAAATATAAAGACTGTGCGTCTAATAGTTTAAAAATGGAAATAATGATCTATAACGCCCCTTAAGTCCCCTCAACGCCACTTGGGGCAATTTTCACGAACCCATTTTTAGCGTATCTCTACCCTATGAGAGGAATCTGCTTACTAAGTTTCAAGACTGTACGTCTAATAACTTAAAAATAGGAATTTATAACGCCCCTAAACCCCCGCCCCCGCAACACCCCTTGGGGGTCAATTTTCCCAAAACCCATTTTGTAGCGGATATTTACTCCAGGAAAGAAACTTACCTACCAATTTTCAAGCAGGTAGGTGAAGTAGTTTAAAAACGGATATATTTATCTATTACGCCCCTTAATCCCCCGCAACGCCACTTAGAAGTCTGTTTTCACAAAACCCGTTTTGTAACTGATCATTATTCTACGAAAGGAATCTATATATCAAATTTAAAGACAGTGCGTCAAATAGTTTAAAAATGGAAATAATTATCTATAACTCCCCTAAGCCCCTGCAACGTCACTTGGGGGTCGATTTTCAGCAAACTCATTTTGTAGCGGATCTCTACTCTCTGAAAGGAATCCGCTTACCCAATTTCAAGATTGTACATCAAGTAGTTTAAACATGGAAACAATTATTATTAAAGCCCTTAACCCCCCGTAACGCCCCTTGCGTTTCGAATTTCGGAAAATCCTTTCTTAGCTATGTCTACTCTATCGAAGGAACATGTCTACCAAATTTCAAGTCTGTAGGTTGAATAGTTCCAGAGATTTCGTGATTAGTCAGTCAGTCAGTCAGTGAGTTGTGTTGTGAGTCGCTTTTCTCCTTTATATATATAGATATATATATAAATAATAAAAAACAATAAATAAAGTGATATTATAAAAATAAGGACATATAATATAAATATAGAATATATAAAGAATCTTCTTTTATTTCATTTAACCAAATACTTTTATTTTCAAAGTTATACGCAGATTGGATGAAATGTTTTATGGATGGTTGAGAGTAGTCCTGGAAAGACTATTTAACAATATTAAACTGAAAAAAAGTTTAATTACATCAATGACTAATAAATAGAATTAATTATTAATAAATATTTTTAGTTTTAACTATTTATTTCTTAACAACATTCTTTTAAAATAAAGTTGTAAATCCTTTTAATGAAAAGCAATTATATCAAAAATGGAATATTTTCTTACATATAGTTGGTATTATTTTAATAAACAGTAATCAGTTTTCATACGACATGATTATAACTTTTTGCAACGTCTTTGAATCTACTGTTGCAATTGGTTGTTATTTTTGTGAAAAATGGGATATATACATTCATAAATAAAAAACTTTTAATTGTTGAAAGATTTACTGAAAACGCCCATAGCAAATAATTCACTGATTAGTGCAAAACTACTAAGTCTTCATGTGTTTACGAATATAGCACATGCATCTTTGAGTATTGAGAATTGATATGTTTTCTATAAATCTCCCTCTTAAAAATATAATGAACTGAGAATGTATTATAACTTTATATTTGCAGCATCACGGGTATACTCCGAAATCTGAGAGAATTTTCAGAAGCTTTTGGTTGCATTCCAGGTTCGCATATGAATCCAATTGATAGATGCGCCTTTCGTTTGCGATCCTGAAGATTATAACAGCACAGAGTTTGAAAGGCATTTGAATTTCTAATGTAATTGCATCATTTATATGATGCTGGACGAGGTGAATGCTTTTTAACATGCTGTTAAGTGTTCTATTTAAATAAATAAATGTCAATTTTGTTTGTATTTTGAATTACTTATTTATTTTTTGCATATGTCTATTAATTATTCATTAGTGTATTTCTAGATCAATGCGATCTTATAAACAGAATAATTAAGAACTAATCGCAGCTATAAGTGTTTCTCTGAATTTTTATGACTTAAGATCACGGTAGAAGCGAGTATATTCATAGAAAGTGCAACGTTCTTAAAACATATTAAAGATTTCATTATAAATATGATTACAAATATTTTTGTTACATTGGTTTATACGATTTATATGGAAGTTCTTAAGACAGTATTAAATTTAATTAAAAAAATTCATAATGTACAAATTAATTTGTTATAATAATGGTGAGATTTCACTGTTAGAAATAAATTAAAAAAATAATTTTTATTGCGAAAAATCTTTTACGCGTACGCTTAAATTTTTGAAAATGATGATTTTTGTACAAGAAGCCAAATGTTTTTCCCCCGTTTCTTTTCATCATTCATCACCAAAATTTTTATATTAAAAAAAGATTAAAATTATAGGAAATATTTCTCTAAATTAGAAAGAAAATGTATATTTGGTTATATCATTATCTATTATGGAAGCCATGGATCTTTAATATAGATGCAATTTAAAGTGAAAAAAAATGGAGATTGAAAAATTGACACTGAAAATTATACTACTACATGCATACATTTGAATCGTATAAAAAAGTATCGAAGTTATTTAATTAAAAAAAAACAAGAACAGAAAATACTTAAGGTAAATATATGTAATCCTCGAATTAATGAACATTTTTTGAAATTTAAATTCTGTTTGTTGAACAAAAAAATGTATCTAAAATTGTATATTATTTATTTTAAAACCTGATACAACAAATCATATGAGTCTCTCATCATTGGACGACCAATACACAACACCCTCCGATCGATCCAAGTAATTGGACCCCGTCACCGGAGGCGGACAGTTCCTGGGCATTGCTCCTATATCCTCCGGCGAATGATGTGAACAGTCACCAGCCACATAATGTCCAGCAGTTGGACACAAACCATACATCCCGCGCCGGACATCGCCAGGCATCGGCCACATGGTGTAATTGATGCAAGTGCAGTGTCTGGATGTAGTGCTATCTCGTGAATCCGAATTCTGTTCCAGAGAGTCATTTTCATGGGACGAATCCGAGTTTTGTGATTCATTTCGGACATTCTGCCCCGGGGTGGGTGACTTGTGCCCAAGCATGGATTCGTACCGCAAGGTAGAGGCTGCACCAAAAGGAAGTTTCTTTTGCCCACAAAGATACAGGCTGTTTCTACTGTTCGATGGACACAAAGGTCTGGATGCTTCAAGATTTCTGGCACCCAAAGACCAGGTTACACATCGGCAACTGCAACTGTTGGCGCTGGACCTCGAACTGTTGTCGGGTTGGCCATGCAGGTACACGAAGTGGTCGAACATCTGGTGCTGCCAGGGTGAATCCTTCATTCTCTCGTGTTGGTACAGCCTTCTCTGGAACTGGGCTTTGATCCTCTTCTCAACCAGAGCTCGCCTGCATTTGATGGCGATGACTACGACGCACAGGCATAGGATACTAAGCCCACAGCAGGTGCCAATTAGGAGATAAGCTAACTTTTCCATGGTGAATCCGGGTTGAGCGGTATCTCGGAATTCGGATTCGTCGGCTTCGCCTTCCTTGAGGACAGGGCTGGGAAGGGTGGTTGGAGATTCGGGAACGTTGCCAAATCTCATCGTGATGTCCTGCATTCTGGAAATAAGAAAATAAATGTCAGATGACTGAAAATTAAAACTATAAAATTACCGTAATTATAAAACATTTAAAGAGTTTTAAAAAGTTGCAATTATTTCATTTTGTAAAATATTAAATATGATTTCAAATGAGTACTTTTCGATTAAAGCGAAATATAAGTAATTTATTTATTGTGTACAAAAGAATTTTTGATTATTGTTGATAAATGTTTTGCAGAGTGTTGCTTACAACAAATGACTTAAATTTACTAATAGATAGTGCTGAAATTTGACTGCTAATGTATTCCAACCTCGACTTTGTATTTTAGAGTAATTTTAGCGATCTATATCTAATACATATATATCTTCACAAAAAGTGTTGCAAGAATAGTGTAAAATTACTTTTTGGATAAAATTTTGTAAAAGACACTTTTATGTTGAAACTTTTTTAAAAACAATTTTCAGCCAAAGTTGCAAATATTTTCTTAATAATTTTCGATTAATCTATTAAATTGTTTTTATAAGTTAACTATGTCAGTTTTAGATATTTTATTTATTAATTTCTGCCCATAAGTGCCAAAAATACGAAATTTTCGCACTGTACTTTAATATCTAGTAACTTAGAAAAAAATTTAAAATAATTGGAAAAAAGATTATTTTTTATATACACAGATTATAAAATTTTACACCGATAGTATCTGTAAAATAACCAGTATTTAAAATAATCCATATAATAAAATAATCTCTGATCATTCCCCTTTTTTATGATTAAAAGTTTATTGAGAATATTTAATATAAATAACATTTAATAATAAATATTGTTCAGAGCTTACAAAAAAAGGAACATTTTACCAATTTTAAAAATTACATTCGAAATAATTTTAACGGAGAGTATTTTTTTTAAAAATTAAGGTTCATTCTGTGTTAATATCACTTCTACAAAGGAAAGAAAATTATGATAATATAATATATATTAACATAATTGTGCAGCGTTTCTTTCGGTATCATATGTCGTTGGGGTGATGTGAAAGTTTGGAGAATGAATTTCTGCTCAAGTGTCGTCCATGCCACTTGACCAAGGTTCAAAATTACAAGGCCTATAGGCCCTCGTGTGGTTTTGCTGGGTGACGTTGATACACAATAAATCAAAAGGCATCATTTGTTTTGGAATGTTTTTTTAAAAGAATGATGTATAACAAGTATATGAAAATACCATTGAAATATACTAAAAACATGAATAAAAGATCTCATCAATAGCCACGTACTCAAGCATTAAATATTTAAATACAATAAATTATGGGTGTGGAACTGTTAATAAAAAATATTCATGTTTTGTAAAGGGTTCAATATTCTTTTAAGTCTTTTCTAAAGGCGTTAATTAGACTCCCTTCACGCGTTATATGCTACAGGAAAATTTGCTTGGGGGGTCTAATAATAATTTCTTTTAACGCGTGATAAACAACGAATTACCACAAGAACAAGTTCATTGATCAAAAATGAATACACGGCAGTGAAAACTTAATTATGACACAATTAAAATGTAGATTTAACGCATCGACACGTCGCGTAAATAGTGCACCAGATTTGCATATGGGTGACATCTGAAAAGCATAGTATACAATTTCCATTCACAATTTCCTGTTTTTCTTTATCAAGTGTCATAATTCGCAAAAATCCATCAAAATTTTTAATACGTGTTTTCGATCATCACAGTCAAAACGCGCGAGCTCTGAATATTATCACCTTGTTTATCTATAACAGCATGCGAGTCTAAAAACAAATAATCAAAAATAGTTAATTAGCATAAATTACAGCAAATGAAGAAGCGACGAAACAAGAAATTTAACAAGATAATTTTTTCCCTGCCATTAAGAAGAAAAAAAAGTTCTCTTTGTAATTAGTCAGGTTGATTTAAAAAAAGTTTATCCTCCAGCAAGAAAAAACGTTGCCGATCTGGATATGTATAATTTATCCATTGACCATCTAGTTTAATTATAAAAGCGACGTTGCGCTTTCTTCTTGGATACAGCATTTTGTTTGTTGGGAGCTGGCAGGTTAAAACTCAATTTCCGTGTCAGTGAGTCTACGGATGATCCGTATCAAGGTCATCGCCTCACATTTTTCTTGAGATCATGAATCGGAGCATTGATCGAGACCTTGCAACTTTCTCCATATCAGGTGTTTTTATTTTTTTCACCCACATTAAAGGAGATTTCTGAACTATTTTCTTATTAAACGATGGTTAGATAGTGAAAGAGTTAATTTTAATCAAAACGCATTCAGTGAATTTGGTATGCAAATTATATAGATCAATGGACGCATGAGGATATCTTATGAATTAATTTGTTAGCAAATTATTTGGTTAGAATTTAGTAATAAATTAATTTCTGTTTGGATCATGAATAATGTTAGCAAATTACTCATTTAAATGTAAGATTTTGCTATTAGAAAGCTGTAATTAAAAACAAAGTTTCGACCCAAATGTTCGAAACAAGTCCTAGACCAGGGATCGGAAACCTATGGCACGCAGTTCAATTCTCAGTGGCACACTACACCACACAGCAAGGCCCCCTTTATGTATCACCCTCACATCGCGTCCCCCCTCAAATTTTAAACACCTTTCTCCGACTCCCAACGTATGGCTGAGTGATTTAGATGTTTCTTCAATAGTCCTAAGACTACCTCTATTTATGCAGACATTTTTAAACCTCTTTTTTCCCTTTAAGAAAACAGTAAACATCTAATTATATATACATATAAAAATATTACAAAATACTAGTTTCAAATAAATAAATAATGTAGGCACGAATAAGTAAATAATACAGGCGCAATTCGATTAGGCAATTTGGATGGATGCAATCGTTATCATATTTGGCACGCTATGTGAATTTTGTTCTTTACCTTTGAACATATGTTTCTACTATATATTTTTTGAAAACATTACTTTAGTAATGACTTTGTAGTTGAAATAATAATAATAATAAATACTGGAATACTATTCTTGATCGAAATACATGTTCTAGTAAATATTTTTATTAGAAAAACAATTTAGTGTGATCTAGTCTAAGATGATACATCTTTCAATTTTTTCACGAGGTCTTTTAAGTCAGCAAAAGAGGGGAATCTTAACATTAGATAAGAGATCTTCTCGACCCCCCGGGGGTCCATGGACCTCAGTTTAAGACCGCTGAAGTAAAATAAAATCCCCTTGTATGTCCGTGTTGCGCCTCAAGTATATTCATTACTTTCTTTTGCGCCATTAGACAAATATGTATGATGTCAACCGAAAGTACAGTTTATTTGATGCACATCGTGCGCTATAAGCTACTTTAAATTTTACGACACGTTCTTAATTTTAATGAAAAAACTTATATTTAACTTGTTTAATTTAATATGATGATATTCACATACCTACACATTTAATTCAAATGACCTCTTAAGGTATTCAACTACCCTAAAATTGTGAAATTTGACAAAAAATTGACAATTTTTGTTATGATTTTATTTTATAGGCCATCTTATTAGCTTTATAAAAATATATACCAAGTATTTATTTTTCATTCACTAGAACAAAAACTACGTGTTTTAATAAAAGCAGATGCCACAACTTTAAGCAAGATGTCAAACTTAAAAATGCGTTTTACTCGAAATGTGTTTTTTTAGAAAGAGCTCCAACGGGGACAGCGATTGCTCATAAAGTTTTTAAAGTTATTAACTGAAATTTTTTGTGTATGTTCTGTATAATAGTAGTAGAATTTTAACAATCAGATTTATCAATCACTGTTTTATTACAAAATTTACTTTCTTATGTGAAAATAATGTTTTTTTAAAGCAATTTCATATAATAACTAAGATAAAGTTTTCTAGTTTTTGTAAAAATTAAAATAAATCTTATCCTGAAAATCATTTCAAAAATGAACAGCAAAGTAACGCATAAAAATTGAAAAATCGAGAATTTGTTTATAAACTTAATGTATAGAATGGGCTTCATTTAAGTAAGTTTGTATAAATTTTTACCAATTTTTTCTCATTTTAGAAATAATTTCTCTTCTTATTTTTAGCATTTTATTTTTTTAAAATGTACTACATAAATCTAAAAGCCTAAAAAAAACCCCATATCTCCATTTTTTTAAAAAAAAAAAAGCTATCGCAAGTTGTCGGATACAAAGAAAGCTTGATGTCCGCGATTTTCAAGAATTTCAGAAGAATGAATATGGATTCATACAACAAAATGATTGGGCTGTATGTGCGTTATGTCACGCGTCACAAGCGTACTCTAGGACATTTTCAAACTAAACATCAACCTACATTTAGAAATGTCAATAAGAAATATCGTAATAAGGAGCTGTTACTAGATATACGAAACATCTTTAGTCAAACAGTTGGAACCAAATCTAAAGGGACGAATGTAGCTTTGTAATTGCTCATTGCATGGCTACTTTTGCAAAAAATTTTCACAGATGGCGAATATGTAAAGCTCAAATATACGGATGTTAATAAATATGTGTTTAAATGCTGCATAATTAATACATAATAAAGCTATAAATATGTATTCTAACCTCTGTTTCCTAAACCTGAGGGTAATTGTCGAAGGGATTGGATTGTTTCAAATATTTCCTATTGTGTGGCACTCTGAATCATATTGACAGATTGGTTTGCACAACACATCTACAAGGTTGCCGACCCCTGTCCGAGACAGTCTAAAATGATTTCAAGTATAATGATCCAAAAATTATAATAAAAAATTATACTACGACCATTCGTAAATCCTGAGAATGCTAAATAATACTTAAATTACTTTCAATACGCCATTAGCAAATGAAATTCATAAATGTGTGGCGTGTCCTCTTAGGGTTCTTTTACTAATCCTTAAGGGGAACAGCATGAGTGAGCGATAGTTTTATTTGCGTGCTATATAAAGAAACACGAGGGCTTTTGGCAACGCATCTCGTAATTTCAAACTTCAAACAAGTAACGAGAATCTAACCCTTTCACTCCTAACTACTACACCCCACTAACAAGAGGACATTGAGCCCCTACAGATATAAAGTGCATAGGGTTCCTCTACACTGTGAGCCTTCAGTGATACAAGGACTTGAACCCGCGACATTCCGGCCACGAGTTCGTGACCATAACCACTAGGATACCATGGCGTTTTAAAAAGTATAGTAATAATTGATTTGAGATCCTCTTTCTGTAAAGGAACCGCGATATATGAAAATAAGAGTTTATATTGAAAGTTAAGGGAATCGAGTTACGGGAAGAAGACAACAGTAAGTTTGAGTTTATGAGAATTCAATTCTGAATCGTCAACGTATCTGGCCATAAGATTTAGAACCTTATTATCCGAGTCCAGAAAAGATGGAAGTGCGTCTGCATTTCTTCATATAGGCTTAATATAAGCATATTTAATACTTACTGTTATTGATTAGGATTAATTCGCTCCCATTAGCTGTTTTCAACCTTATTACATTTGGAAACAAGAATAATAAGGCTGTGTGGATTTTAGAAGTGTCTCTTTCATCAGTTTCCTCTCACATTAACGCAACCGGAGGTTGGTTATAAACGCTCTCTGCAGAATCTAGATCAGCCATAGTCATCGAGGATATTTTTAAATAAAAGATTTTTATAGAGTTTATTTTGTCGTTGATTTAATTTTCTCAAAATCCTGGTGTTATCGATTCTTTCGTACTCTATTTTATGCCTGTATTTAGGAACTATTGGCTGAGAGCGGCGTAGAGAGCCTTTTCAAAGAATGTTAAGGTTTTCAACGTATGCATAAATGTTCAAAGTTTAAAATTTCGGGCAACACAATTCTTTTGTATAAATTTTTCCAAGTAATAATTGATTGGTTCTAGAAATTATTTTTAGTTTTAAGTGGAAATTAAAGGCACATTTATATTATAGTGAATCCTCGTAACATGTAAAAAGTGATTTTCAAGTCTTAAAATTGAATTTTTCATTATTATACTCTGCTCGAAAAATTTGGGGAGCAAGCAAAAAAGTGAAGAAATCGTTACAAGATAGTCATAACTGGGCATGAAATGGAGAAAACAGTTGTAACAAAACGCTAAAAAAAAGGAAGAAATACACAATTGAATGGGAATTTTAGTTTTTTTTGGAATGGTAGAACGAACATGAAATGTGTGATGCTTCAGGGTAACAATGTAGTTGCATGTAAATGACAAAAAGCTGTTTGGAAATGACGCAGAATGTTTGATATGGTGTGTGGTCTCCCCAAACTTCTAAAACTGTCGCACACTTGTTTATCATGTATACGACGAGGTTATCGAGAAGACTTTAGGGCATACTTTTCCACTCATGACGAAGCGTGATATCCTAGACTGGGACACTAACCGGAAGTCTTGGTCTTGCAGCAAAGCGTCATCCAAGTGTGTCCCAAACATGCCTGATCGGATTAAGATCAGGAGAGCATGCTGGAAAGTCCCTACGCCATATTGTTTCAACTTTAAGTAAGTTCTCCACAGTACGAGCTATATGAGTTCTGGCATTATTCTTCATTAAAAGAAAGTAGTACTCAATGGCTACTGCATAAAATACGACATGCGGTCTAAGGAACTCGTCTGCAAAATTTGAGGCGTCAAAGTCCCAATACGAATGATATGCAGGTCAGTCTTTGTTGATTCCAGCCCATGCAACCAAATCACCTCGTCTGTATTGTGATTTTTCCTGAACGAATAATGGATTATTTCGAGTGCACCTTTTTCTCCATACAAAAACACGTCCGTTGTCACAAACAAAATGAGATCGGGATCCATCTGTAAACAGCAATTGACTCTGCTCTCTTTACATGCTATCTCTATGTTCAGTAACCTATTTTCTTTGAGACGCACCTGTCTTGTGGTCAACGGAATACACACCGTTGGCCTGTGTCCATAGAGACTCCCTGCATAAATCTTGTTTCGGATTGTTTGGTTTGAAATTTTTCATCCTGTTGCCAAAAGAAACTATCTTTGAGCCTGAGTCGTATTGACTGTTCTTTGATGAGCTGTTAATAGGATATATTGCCCATTATTTGCTGTATTATCACATGGAGGACCTTGTCCTGGCTGACATCGAACATTCCTTGTTCTTGAAAATCAATTCCACAGCCTTGCATGACACTTCTTGCCGTTCCAACAGCCTCCGCTACAGTTCTTTGTGTTCGTCTGGATTCCAGTCTCCCACGATTATACACGAAGTTATGGATTTCGGTAGATCATGTTATCGTGACATTTTCAAGTTTTGTTTTAAGTTAGTTATTAAAAGAAATAATTGCGTAATTTCATTAAATTAATTTGCTCCCTTAATGTTTTTGAGCAGTGTATCATATTGGACATATAAAGTTTGATATTTCTAAAGATTCCTCACTAAAATGTTGGAAATTTAACGCGCTTATAACTTAAGTCAATGTCCTCCACCCTCCTCCCTTTTCATACCTCAAAGCCTTTTAAATCAGATCACTTTGAATATATAGGTATCCCGAAGCAAAATGCAGATCGTATGGAAGTGATTCAATGATGCAAAATGATGATGATAATGCTTAAAAGAAGAAATCAATTAAGAAATTAATTTGAAAGTAAAAAGTGGGTTCAAAATAGATAACGTTTAAAAGGGAAAATAAATGAAGAAATGAGAAAATAGAGAGTGAAAGAGAGATAATAATACTTAAATGAAGAAACAAATGAGAAAATCAAGAAAAAAAAGACAATGCTTAAAAAATAAATGAAAAACTAGATGAATGAGAGAGAGGAAGAATCAACGGAAAAGTAAGGTATATGAGCATTGCAAAACTTAATTATATTCAATAGAATTACAACGAATATGTTATGTATTTACAGTGAACATTTCATTGTTTCGTCGTTTACACGATTGAGTAAGTCCTGATAAGGAATAAACATGGAAGACACAATATACATATGAATTTAAAAAATATTCACATAAAAACATTTATAATTCTATTATAAGATATTTGATATTCATCTTTCTTTCACAAATTGTAGAAATGCTTACAAGCTTAAGACTTTCTTCAATTGCATATTTGCTAAGAAAATTTAATTAATTTGTTGTGAAACTTTATGAGTATATAATTGGAAATTTTTTGTCACCATTCATTAAATCAAGTAATTAAATTGAGCTTTAATGTATTTTTTATATATAAGGAATATAAATTCTTGCTATAGTCAATCCTTTTATATAAATTAATGTCTACACCAAAATGTAAGTATCATTAAAATGTTAAATTACAACTATTTATCAATGATTTCAGCAGAGGCACAATTGCTATATTAAGGGAACCAGGACATGCTCGGAAGTGTAAAATGCCACAATTAAAACCCTTTGTTTATGAGACATATATCTTTTAAAATTTTCAATAGAGCTTAGATATTTTATGTTCTTAATAAAGAAAATTTAATTATTCTGTAGAACTACAAAAATAACTTTTTAGTTCAAAAGTTTTTTTCCTACTTAATTTAAGTAATACATAATTTTTGAGAACTCATAATACATACTTATGTTTGGTACCATTTTTTAAAAAGTATCTTTTTTTATACAAAATATTTTTTACACATATATAAAACAATACATAAAAGACAGTGAACCTATTTTTTAGTGAAAATTTAGTATAGTTTCTTTAAAAAAATTATAAAACTTTGAAATTTGGAAATTTTTATTTTTCTGCTTTTTTTATGCATAAAACCATTTTTAAAAATTTAAGCACTATTTTAATAGAAAAAGAATTAGGTTCACTATATGCATAGGTATCTGTATAAAAGTATAAAAAATCTGGAATCTTATAGTGCAATAGTTTTTTTTTAAAAATGTACCTAAATACAAAAAAATATGCTTTTGAGAAAAAGTGAAAAAACTAAGGGTCAGAAGGGGCGTGGTCATTTGTTTACATTTTTATTTTTCATATTTTAGGGCTATTTTATCAACAAACATATAAATATTATACATTTTTAGGTTCAGAAAAATATGCACTATTTTTTAGAACTAAAATTGAAAAATCGATTTTTTGAAAGTATATGATGTCCCTTAAATGATTCAGAGATGGTACCTCCCCACTTTTTCTCAGAAGAATTTTTCTGACCCATTTTACCACTATCTTGGTGCCTTGGTTGTATTGCACATGAAATAAATGAGAAAAAGAAAATTTGCGGTACAGCATATGTTTCATAATGTTTTAAAGATTAAATATGCAGTTGTATATTCATAAACAAAAATAATATAAATACAGCGACGAGTTAAATCTCTCTCTCTGTTAGAACCATTATGGTGAAACATTAATAAAGAATAATAAAATGTTTATAAGCAACGAGATAAATCTTTAAAATAACGTACCTGTTAGGGTAAAAGGTGCTGGAAACCCTAATTGAAGTCCTCATGGATTCGAATGTTGTAGGCGTTTCAGGCACTTCAGTTGTCGGCTCTGTTGTAGATAAACGAACTTTAAAAAAGGGAGGAGGTCTGGAGTAGGCCATATCCATTACAGGTTTCCGGGGATATATGCCATCATAACGGAAGAAATTTCCAGGTCGAAATTCAGGAATTGTAAAATTATAAGCAGCATCTCCCATAGATGCTTTCATTAGATAATCATAAAAAGTTTTGGGATCCAATTTGGGTTTCTTGATGGCAATGTTTTCTGAATTATCAGAATCAGTCATTTTGGGCTTGCGGACAACGTCTGTTTCGATGGTTTCTGTGGTCATTTCTGTTTCGTTAGATGAAGGCCTTCCTGTACCTACAGATGAATTTCTCCTTTTTAAATTTTCACTGATCCTTCGCAATAAGGTTTCTGAAATTATATTAGGCATGGTGGTAACTTCAAAAAAGTCTGGTAAAGTACTTTCTCTGATGTCGACATTTCTCGCCATTGTTTTGTTCAGCCTCGGTAACATAGGATTTGACCTGTTTGAATTTAACTGTCTACTTCTTCCAATCGAATATCTGTAGCGTTCTGTACCGTTTCTTTCACGAATAGCTTTTCGACGAGGTATACTAGTGCTAAAATTTGTAGATATAGAATCTTTTTGATTGGATGGCAGTTTTGGAATTTTTACATTGTTGTTTCGAGATTCTCTGTCAAAACTACGAGCATAATTCGAATCGATTCTTTTCGGGAAAAGAACCAATGAATCAAGCTTAAGTAAATCATTACGAGTCTCGTTTGAATCTGAAGTGACAGTAGAATTTATATCACTTATTGGTAGTGAAGTATTGATATCTTGATTTTCAGACAGAAGCATTTTAATTTTAAACTTAGTTCTTGGAGTGGTGACATTCTTTCGAATTGGGCTCGTAGAACTAGGAACAGAAACAGGTCTTTGCCCAAAGGTAATTTTGGCATGAGAAGATTTTGTTGTTCGCAGGCGTGGACGCAGTGAGTTATAAACAGAAGTATTATTTGCAGTTGAAGCTGAATCTACTGGTATTTCGTGGTCTTGGATATCAAAAGGTGATATAAAAGAACTTCTTTTTCCAAATTCTTTATCAGTATCTGGAAAAGGATCATGAGGAAACAAAGATCCCCTCTCCATGGCTGATATCTGATAAGTATAATTAAATAAATCATTAAATGTTTTTGCTTTATCGGTAAGCCTACTTAGAATAGTTTTATTGCTAAAAAGAGATCCTATTACACCACTATGGCTTCTTTCTTCTTTTTTCTCTTGCTTAGAGTCTTCAAGAAGAATTAATTTTCTTCCCGATCTTCTAGGCTTATGAGTTTGATTTTCAACTGTGAAAGGGGTTGTCGGTGAAATAATGTCGTTCGAAATATCAGTTAGCGGAATTTCTGTAACAAAGGAATTCTTTCCTGTTTTGGGGTTTCGTGTTCTGATGGTTTCTTTAACAGTTTGAGTTGATGTTCTGGTAGGATGTGTTGGCTTAATTTTTGGCCTTCGCGTAAGATCTCCAACACGAATGCTGTTCATTAAAGATTTGTCAGAGAGTGCTGTAGATGGTTTCTGTAAATGAGAAACAGATTCTATGGAACTTTTCAATGGAATTTCTGTTGTAGAGACAGGACTTCGCTTTTTATTTGAGCTGCGAACATTTGGCAAATTTTCGAACAGTTTCACAAAATAGTTATCTCGCTTTGCTTCATCTACACTTAAAGTTATATAATAATTTCTATTCCTTAATAACGAATTTAGCAACTGTTCTAGACTAGACACAGTCTGAGGATCAAATCCACCATTCGTTAATGTCGAAGATTTTTGTTTTTCTTTCGGATTTCGTACAATATCAAGCTGTGGCTTATCAAGCGTAGCCTTTGACTCTTCCTTCATGCCTTTCTTAGCAATTTTTCCGAAATGTTTTGCAGATTTGGTGCGATCCAAGACATGTGCTAGGCCTTTTCTTATGACCTTGATGCCAGTCCTATTGCTCACTGTGAGACCTTTCTTGATTTCTGGAGTAGACAATGAGGTATTGTATGAATCCTTACGTCTTGGTATGAAAAGTTTAGCTTTATTACAGATAAACCATGATGCAGTACAAGGATGTGGTGATGGGGGTGATGAACGTGAGAGTCTTGAATGAATGGGATGAGATTCATGAGTGGGGAGGGCTTCTGACAGACCCCCGATGAGACAGATCAGGATGAGTCCCACAACCGGGGGACTCACCATCTCCATCAGGAGTCGGCAGCATTTGTGGACAACCATTTACTCCTTATATCCATGAGATAAGGAATAGAAAAAAGAATTCTTCACGTGTTCATAGCTTTCTAGCTCACAGATCCAGATACACTTAATGTTTTGAAAATATAGTGAAGTCCAGATAAAATCGAATATGCAAAAACGAGTTCATCTTGTAGAAACTGTTTATTTGGCAGATTATTTCAAAATATAGAATACTTTAATGTAATTTATAACCATTGTCGACTTTCTTATTATGCATCAAATATGGCATCGTTAGAAGTAGTGTTCGCGTTGAAATGATTCGTAAATTGTTTCACCTATAAAAAAAGAAGAAGAAAAAGAAATTATTTTACGGAAAACACTATAGATATAAATTACATTAATCCAAAATAGAATATTTTTTGTTAGATTACTAAGAATTAAATATTAGAATATCGCAATTTAACATAAAGTAGTTTACATAAATCTGTGTATAAGTGCACATCCTACAAAACCTGTAACTGTAACTGTGTATAAGTAAAAACAATGAAAACATAATCAATACAAAAGAGGAAAATATAGTTGCAAATATTTATCAGACTTTTTCTTCTGATACAACCTAATTTAAAAAAATACAATTTCACTATATCAGGAGCTTTATCAATTTGCTTCTGATTAGAAAATAGAGTCCGTTCTTATTTTCCTATTTCTAAGCTTCGTTTTCGTTTTTTTTTTTTTTAAATTAACAAAGGAATTATTTTATAGATCTTTTAGAGTTTTTTTAAGGTATACAAAACTCGAAAACATTGCCTTGAAAGACATTAAAGGATTTCAGGAATTATTGTTCTATAGGATAGGAGTGGGCAGCTGTTTTGGCTCGAGGGCATCTTTGTGGAAGCAAAGGGTACTGGAGAAGCACACCTTTTTAAAATGATTAAATTCAGTAGTTAATTTTACATCTCAGAAAAGGTATAGATTGCACCATAAAAATCAACAATTTTAAATTAAATAAATTAATGGATGTTTTATTCGATTAATTTATTGTGTTAATTTCATGTCATCTTCACTAATTTCAAATCGCAAACGTTGTAAAGGACTGAAGGACTAGCCTACTCGAGAACGGAAGAACAAGCCTTTTGGTGAGAGGACGCAACAGGAATGCTAAGTTCAGTTAGTGCCGAATGGCAACATGGAGTAGAAGAAGAGAGAATGAAATTCGGGACGAGAACTTCGTCCCGAATTTCATTCGCGGAATGTCGGAATGTATAGTTTAAAGAATTTAAATATTCTTTAGTGTTTCTAAAGAATGTACTGTAAATTAGCTGAGAGAAAATAATAAACCAATTGTGGTTTAGAAGTGCCTCTTCACTGGGAAGATAACTCTACGCCACCGTATTCACGCAATCTTACAGCATATTTAATTTTAGAATAGGTTAAATGAGACAAATGTACCCTGTGTGTGTTACACTTTTTTACAATTTCCTTGAAACACACACACACCTCATTGTGGGTCGAGTGTTTCACGCCAGCTGCTTTTTGCCAACCCCTGTAATAGGAAGAAGGGAATCACCTATGATCTGACTTTATATTGCATATGCCACTATAAAAAATTTGAGGAAAGAACGGGAAAATAAATTGTCAATATAATTTAGAGTTTAAATTACTCATTTATTTACAAACAGAAATCGATGGAAATTTCATTAAAACAACAAATTTAAGTAACTTTCAGATATTGAAAAGATACTTATTATATAAGGTTATTATAATAAATGAATTTCAAATATTTTATGTACCCAAGTTTATTAAAATAATTATTTTAAATTAAAAAATTGCATAAAAATTAATTTTGATAGTTGAATAGTTTTCAAATTTTTATTTTTTGAATACAAATTATGAAATTGAAAGTTTTGTTAAAGATTTTTTTTGCGACTATAGGAACTTGATAAATATAAGCTCAGCATTCATTTTTATATAAATAATTCCCATTCTTTATACAAATCATTTGGAAGAATACAATTCATATTTTCAAAATTTTTTTCAATTAATATATTTTGCAGTAATATTTTCTCAGATTTGTAATTTTTTAAATCTTTTAAAATTTTTTTATACTTACATATAATACCATCGGCATATAATTTCGTCAGATCAAAAGACGTCGCCAATGGCTGCGATATGCAGCTAATAGTGGAAGCCAATCATGCGCATGTTCGAACATAATAATGAGGACAGAGCATTTACCGATATTTTGTTTAATTGGCGACGTCTTTTGATTTGGCGAAATTGAAGATGAGGGTATAATAAATAAGTACCAAAAATTTAATTTAAGAAATGAAAATTAGTTTCCATTTCATCTGTGGGGTAGAATTATGAGCGTTTCATGTTTTGAAAATTTGGAATCGAAAACAAATTCGGTAAAAATTATTTATTAACATATCCTATAAAATAGTTTGGAAATCTTTCACAATAAAAAATTAAAAAATTAAAAAAAAAATGTATTATACGAAGAGAAAATGAAAACATCAAATAAAAATAAATATGTTTGACAAAGGGCGATAGCACAGAATTTGAACTAATACGAAAGAAGGTAAGTGTTGAGTAAGATGATCAAAATGTAGATGTCAATCAGACCATGAATAGGCGGATATCCCAAATATTTACATATTACTAAAGAAGGTTAAATGATTAAAAGTAAGGTTTTAAGGATATTGTATCAATTTGGAACTTTTCTAATGTTTTAAGGATTGAGTTTATGAAACTGGATTAAGGAATCTTTTAAATGTTTTTAAAATGATAGGTAGGTCTACTAATGTGAAGAAAAGAAAAGTGATAATGCGATTATATAAATTAAACGTTGACGTGAAACATCAATAAATACTTTATATAATATTAGTTATTTCATTAAAAATTTCATATCGTATGTTTTCTCCTCAAATAATTTTTTGTTTAAGTATTACTGATCGAATCAAGAAAAAGGACAAGTTCGTAAAATTTATTATTTCTAAATATGTTACAGTGTGTGTGTGTGTTTCGGTACTTACAGTATTATACCATCTCCCGATTTCGTCAAATCAAAAGATGTCGCCAAATGTCAGGGTAGTGAAATAGTGAAACTGTTACTGAACTCGTTCGAATGTAGAGATGGCAGTATTTGACGACATATTTTTAAATTTGGTGATGCCTTTTCTTTTGGTGAAATTTTTCGACTGTCGACTGGTACGTAAGTACCAGTTTATTTTTATTGTTGAAACTCAAAAAAGCAATGTATATTATTTAATTACAACACTCAAAAATAAATAGTTTAGCTAACTGGTTCAGACGCAGCATTAACGCAATAAAACGTTTCTTGTTTATACACTCAAGAGCCAAAATATTATGACCACCTGTCAAAAACGAGTTAGCCCACCTTTGGCGCACAACATAGCTTCAACCCGCCTTGGCATGGATGCCACAAGTTCTTGGTAGATGGCCGGAGACAGATTGTACCAGATGTTTAAGCAACGGTCATGCAAATCCGATATATTGCAAATTGGTGGTCTTTGACCTCTGAGCTGCTGTCCCATGACATTCCAAATGTGTTCTATCGGATTGAGATCCGGTGAGTTAGGTGGCCAGGACATTAACTGGAGTTCAGCATCATGTTCTTGGAACCACTCCAACACAATTTTAGCCTTGTGACACGGTGCGTTGTCCTGTTGGAACATTCCATTTCTAGCTGAAAAACAGAAGCCATGTAAGGGTGCAACTGGTCCGCAATGATGTTCAGATACCCTGTAGCATTCATGGTCTGCTCTACCACAACCACGGGTCCCAGAGACGCCCAAGAGAACGTCCTCCAAAGCATAATACAGCCACCACGGGCCTGTGTATGACCTACTGTGCATTGAGGGAGCAACTGTTCGCCTGGAAGACGGCGTATCCTGACACGGCCCTCGGCGTGATGAATGATAAACCGTGATTCATCTGACCAGGCAACTCTCTCCCTCTGATCCATGTACCAGTCACGATGGCCCAGCGCAGGCGCAGTGGGCGATGACGCTTGGTCAGCAAAAGCACACGGACGTTTGCTGCGTAGCCCCATATCCAACAGTGTCCACTGAACAGTGTGCTCTGATACTATTCTACTTGGCCCTGCATTGTATTGGGCTGTCAGCTGAGCCACTGTCAGGCTCCGGTTTTGCTTCACCATGCGAGACAGTCTCCGACGACCTTTTTCTTTGATAGCGTGTGGACGTCCAACACCATGTCGTCTACTGCTGGTTTCACCGTCATTCATCCACTTTGCAGAAGTACTAACAACTGTAGATCGTGAACAACCCACGAGTCGTGCAGTTTCGGAAATACTTGTTCCGAGCCTTCGAGCCATTACAATCTGCCCTCTATCAAAGTCGCTTAGATCCGCCGCCTTTCCCTCCACACACAAAAGTAAGTGAAAGAATGACTCTAAAGCAGTAGTTAAATACCACTTCCACCTGATCACGTGCCTTCCACGTCATCCAGGTGAGTTCATTGCAAAATGTAGGTGTGGTCATAATGATTTGGCTCTTGAGTGTATATTATTACTTCCACACATTCAAGTTATTAAATAATTTGAAAAATATATGGAATAGAAAAAAAAAGTCTTAATTTAATCTAATAAAAAAAGCGGTTACATATTTTCTTATTTATTGGAAAAAAAAGGAAATTTTACTGTGTGATTAATTCCAAAACTTTTATTTAATAATACCATTTTAATTTCGAAAAGCTTGCTAAAAGTTTTTAAAATATCAAATTAAGAAAGACCGAAGAGAAGGAATAACAGTATAAAAATTAATTATTTGCAATATCAAATAAAACTTACTCGACAACAAAACTTTATTTTTTTTTTTTAATGAGTCCATTTTTTAAACAGAATATTTTAAGTTTAAAAACCATTAGAACTAAAGGAGAACACGTAATTCTATGGCTATTCACGTGGCTATTATATTTATCTCCTTCAGCTATCTTTTAAACATTTTCCAAGTATTTTATTTACTTGAATCTAAGCTGCACTATCTTTCCTATGTTAATGCTAATGAAAATCGGGTGCGGCTTAGAATGGAAGGCAAAAAAATTCACTGGTTGGGGAAATTGAGTTTCCACCCCTTTCGAAAGGAAAAGTGTAACCATCCATTCAGGCCACTTGCATTAATGACTATACCAAGACGAGTTCACTATGATGCAAGTGTGAAAAGGAAGGTGATTTTGTATCCAGAAGAAAACGGATACAAAGCAACGGCCAAAATATTTGATACGGATGAAATAAATATACGTCGATGGGGTAAGCAACGTGATACGATTTTTGCATGTAAATCTTCAACACTGGACCCAAAAAAAAAAGAATTGAATGGCACAGAACAAGACATAGTGTGAAAAAATGGCGATACCACCACCAGTTCCGAATTCAGTTTCTGACTGTGGGAGGGACGAATCATATTTTCGAAACGTGATATTGAATGTAGGCTCACGTATGTATTTAAAAGTTTTGAATACTAATAAAATAAATTAATTATTCTCTCCCTATTGGTTCGCATGTAAAAAAAATTAATTTCTGAAGTATCGGATATCTCTCGGTAAACCTTTTACACTATTTTTTTAAAAATTTTTTAGCAAAAACGTATAGAGAATTTGGAGTGCGACTTAGAATCGGATAAATACGGTATATACTTCACAAATATTTAAAAAATTATTTTAAACAATCATTTTTCATTGCATATTCTATATTCATAATATGTAATTCAGTATATGTTAATGTAATTCTTTAAGTCATTCCTACAAAAGAAATTGACAAACATAAGTAAGACACAGAGAAAAAATAATTTTTAATTTAATGTTTTATGTTCTCCACACTCAACATACTTTTTTGGTAAAACAAACGTTTCCATGGAATAATTAAACAACAAAACAAAGGCAGCAAAATAGATTAACAAAACTAAATAAAATATTTTTTTAATTTTATGTATAATTCTTTAACAGAACAAATGTTTTCATCATGAATCCATCAAAACTGGGCAGGAAGTTAAATTGAAGTAACAAGGTATTATTCTTAACCGGAGTAACTACATGATAACTACTTTTAAAAATTTCATTGCCGAAGTCTTTTATTCTGATAATAAAAATGTGACAGGTCAAGGTTTCTAAAGGAAAATCATCTGAGAATTCAACTCGAGAAACCAGGTAGCTGCTGGAAAAGAAGTTATTGACCTCATCAATTTTCTTCCCTTCAAATTAATGAACTGCTAAGAGCTCTCCACCTTTTATATGGCATTCTTCGCAAATTACTTTCAGAATCACTGTTTTTTTGTCTCTTTTTATATTTGAAAGGTCAGTATTAAGAAATAGAATAGTTACTTTTGTATTTCCGTGAAGTAAAATCAAATCAAATACGACACCGGGAAGTATTTATGTTGCATTAACTGAAATTTTAGCAAAAAAAAAGGGGGGGGGGGTTAAAAAAAAGAAAGTATTGTAGTACTTTATAATGTTTATGAGACTCATTCTATGTTCTCACCTAAATTAAAATGCAAAATTTTATTTTTTCTTAAATGGCATTATTTTCCATGGAGACTTTGTTAAGCAGTTTTTCTCCTATTAGTTCATAAAGTAAGCATTTTTATTTTCTACAACACGAAAAAATTTACCCAGCTTAAAAAAAAAAAGCCAAATTGCATTTTATAATCAAATTAATTATTTTCGCAAATCGATTAGCACTTTTCGAAAGTCAAATTCGAATTTATAAAGCCAAACTGAGTTCCTTTTTTAAAAATTTAAGTCATTCGAGTCTGTATATAACATAATCGTTTAGGAAATTTTGGGATTCTCTAAATCTGAGCGATAATTAAAAATTCAATATTATAACCACTCTCTATAAAAAAGTAGTTCTTGATGCTGTAATAAAAATTTATTGATACATCGGACAAATTTATATTTATGATGATGGTGAGGCTTTGCATGAACGTACAAAATGTGTTAAATGTGTCGATGTATTGTAAATTGCACTAAAACGATATACAAACTAAAAGAAGAAGAGTTGAAGTTTATTTTTTTTCCTGCTTACAATATACTAAAAAAATAGAAGCTTAAGAATACATGTAAATACATAATAATACATATAAGTTACAGTTTTACTATATGAGCAGTGAGTTTAAACAGTTGTATTATTTGTACAATGGGAGTTTGTCCACTGTTAAATGGTCAGGGGACCCCCCCCCCCCGCCCTAGTATATTATAAAAAATTAGAAAATTTTTATATTATACAACAGAATGAATTCAAATATGACACAGCAAACATAAAATCGAGGCGATTTTGATTATTTTTTCTCCAAATTCTTACAGCTAAAATCCTGATACAATTTTATGTTTCGAAAGAACAAATCTTAAGTTTTGTTAAGTTTTTAAAAAATGATTTTTCTTGAATCGTTATATTTTTTTATCTAATAATAATAATAAAAAAGAAGTAAGTTTAGGTTTTATTTAAACTGCTAGTGTTCAGTTTATATTTTTTCAAATAATTTTTTTATAAATTGATTGAAAATATATCGAAAAAATAAGCTTGTCGAAAAATTTGTTTTTCCCTTCAGAAGAAAGATTCAACTTACAAAAAATGAGCTTTTGATTATGAAATAGCTAAATTTGTTACGTAAAGAGATGAATTTAATTTACAAATGTTTGAATTTGGATTCTAAATGGATTTATTTTATTTACAAAGTTTTTTATTTATTAACAAGTTTAAAAACATTGTTTTCAATAATATTATTGAACTAAATAAACTGTATTGTATAGCTGAATTGCTTTGAGAGTTCATACACGTGCATGTTGTGCTGTCTAACATTATGAATCTGCACTTTACAGATCATGGCATCAAAAAACGCTATTTTAGAATGCCAATATTTCAAGTAAAATGTAAGTAATTTCTGAAAAAGTTTTCATTATTTGGATCAAAACTCCAGTTGTATAAGTTACACAAACATTTAAAACACATTAAATAGCAAATATTGATAACTTTATCAAAAAAAAAAAAAAAGAATAGGATCACGCAAACATCCGTTCAGATAATCGCTTATTTAGTTCATTCTCAAAAACTGACATAAATAACTATCAAAGCTAATCAATTGATCAATTACTCCACATCCCATTCTCTTTCTTGAAGCATTCGGAACCAACCAATTGATGTTTAATCGGGCGTAGCAAAAGATACGATACTCATCAGTCTTAGTTTCCATCTCAACCCAGCGTGTAACAAGACCACAACAGGTTAAGCGTCACCCATTGAGGATCATGCCTAGATAAGCTTTGCTCCTCTCCTAACTTAGTATTGTCTTGCAGCATAAACAGGATCTTGTGCTTCGTTGGAGGTTGGTGATACAACCACGGTGGGATTGGATACATATTAGGAAGATTAAAAAAAGGACAGTTGGTGAAGTGTGACACTCTGATGGGTTTGTTTGTACGACACCACTTTTATATTCGAATGTACTGAGGCATATTAAGTGCTCGTCCTAACAATGGAGTGTCAGACACGTGTTTGAGATAGTATTAAGGCCTTAAGTTCAATTATTGTTGAAGTGTCGTAAGTATGTTGGAATAAATTTTTTGAAGTTAAAATTGGAAAGAGTCTATTTATATTTTCTATAAAAACTACGTGAGTTTCTGACAAGGTTTAGATATAATTAAGCCGAAGGAGTTATTGATTGGTACATGTCAAGTACA
This sequence comes from Trichonephila clavata, assembly GCA_019973975.1. Taxonomy (NCBI): domain Eukaryota; kingdom Metazoa; phylum Arthropoda; class Arachnida; order Araneae; family Nephilidae; genus Trichonephila; species Trichonephila clavata. Next base: position 28,115 of record BMAO01026432.1, on the reverse strand, counting down.
GTGAAATACATTTAGCTCGAAAATGCTTGAGACGAAATATTGGTTAACACGAAATAATATAACGGTCCCGACAAACTACAACGTATTTTCATGTATTTTTTCCTTCGAAAAATCAATGAATGTGAAACAAAAATCGCTTAACACAAAAAGATTTCCCTTCTGGGAATGAGCAAAATACGGAAAACGCACACGCGCATGCGAGGGGCGCGAAATGAAAGAGGGCTGGTTTCACATGTTTCGCAGAAAGGATGCTAACTTGGCTTTGGAATACCAACAGAATAGCCTGTGACACGAACCATTTTCTTCATATCTAAGCTACTTTCACACACCCTTCACCCGACAAACGCCACACAGTAAAATTCTGTCCGTTGGGTTTTTGTTTTCTTTTTCTATTTTAGAAGAATTTTTTACGAACGCAATAGCAAAGAGCACAGGGAGGGGGGGGGAGAAGCAAACTGATATTTTGCTTAAAATGAAGATGAAGCTTCTTAAGTATGCTGATCAAAAACAGAACACGAAAATGGAAATCTATAAAGATTTTGGCAGTGCTTTTAAACAGTAATTAAAAAAAAAAGAGATCATATTACGGAAATGTTTCCACGGAGTAAGTTTGAGCCAGAGAGAGTGGCCAAGCACAAGGATTTAGAGACGGCTTTACTTGTTCGGTTCAAACAAGCGAGATCTCAGAATGTTCCCATATCAGAACCTTTAATGCCGGAAAGAAGCAATGAATTTTGAAAACAAATGGGTAATGCATTTTCTACAAATCCAGGATGGTTGAAACATTTCAAGAAAACAAATGGCATAGTACTAAAAATGATTACAGTGAAGCTAATAAATCCCCCCCCCCAAAAAAAAACAACTCAATAAATGCTTTTTCAACAAAACTTGAACATTTTGTATTTAACTTCATTAAGTTCTTGTGAATGTTTTTGCTTCATTGATTTTTATTAAATACATGCATATGTGCATATCTACGCAAGTACAATGCTCTCTAATAAACTTAATTTTGTTGAATAAACAATACTATTGAAAACTTAATTCTTGAACTTAGATATCTCAATATATATATATATATATATATATATATATATATACATATATATTTATATATATAATTAAGAACAATATAGTGTTATTCACAACATCAAGAAAAACCCAGAGAAGCGGGTGAATAACAGTCAGTAACATAAGAAGCAAAATATACGCAAACTCTTTTCCGATATTTTTATTTTCAATAAAAATACATAAAAGGTCATAAAAAGGAATAATTGATAAGTATTAAACTATAGTATTGATACTACAGAATTTATAAAAAAATCACAGCATTTTTTCTTTTATTTTATTTTGATATAAATATTTTATTGATAGTAAAGCAGTTTTTTAATACCCAAGTGTCATTTCTTAATTTAAGAGTTAAAAATTCATGTGTCAAATGGTATTTTTGAAGGAAATCGGTTTTTGTAAAAATATTGAATTAAAAATCACTAATTCAAGAAAAGGAAATTGACGCAGTTTTCTCATTAGAAAAAATTAAGTTAGGTCAAATAGGAATTTTTTTATATCAAGTGATACCAAAAAGTCAATATAATTAAGACATATTAATTAACTTCTAGAATAAAACATCTAATTTATATAAAGTGAAACAAAGGACACCAACCACACAATCGTACGATGCCTTTTTTATATAACCAATATTTCTCAAAATTACTCTTATTAAGCCAAAAAAATCAAGGTTTTATCTTGTTCTTAGGAAACAACGCAATATAATTTGTCCTCTTTCATAACCTTGTTTTACAACGGATATAATGCCACTTTTTACCCTATTGGGGCCCCTTTTTTTCCGACCGCTAGCGTTGTTTATTCTCTACGCTGGCAAAACAAACCTGTTAGTTCTGATTTTTCAAAGCAGAAAAACCAATTAAAAAAAAAATGAAAGAAAATGGTGAAACACAACGAACAGGATACAATGAAGTCAATGTTTTGATTTTCCGCATTTAATACTCTTTGGACATGATTTTATAAAGAGAAATCACGCAATTCCCACACTTAATATCGCTAGGAAGATGTATATGATATTATTTTTTACACTATGACTAACTTTTATTGATATTTAATTATTTACTGTATTATAATGTAGGATAACCTGAAGAACTAGTACCCTTGTACCAGTCACCAAAGGCGTTAATGCTTCACAATCCCTAAATAAATGTTTAAACTGATCACTTAAAAAAATATTACGGTAATTAAATATGTTATGCATGACAATGAAAAATAATCTCTTAGTGGCTTAACACTTCTTTGAAAATTTTTTCGTTGAACACTTTTTTAAATAATTAAGTTCATTATCGGTAAAAGCTGGCATAAGCAGTGATAATTTTTTTCCATATATTCTGTGTATAACTCTCTGCACTTTAATACAGTATTTGTAAAATACTGATTTCTTGATGTTCTACAAGTTAAACGGAGTTATTTCAGTCTTTTACTTTTTGTATTTTATGTATTTTTTCTAATAAATTTGACCTAGGTATATCTCTAGTCCTTCATGGAGCAAGTAGTGTTGTAGCGCATTTGGAGGATATTTAAAGCAACTTTGACACGAAATTTATCCATAAAAGAGAAATCGATTTTAAAGTATTGCATATTAGAGTGATTAGAACTGAAAATTCAAAATTGGAGTTCACTAAATATGTACTTATGGAATGATATTGCTGTTATGTATAGTATATTTAGTTGAATTTTAAGATACTCGTGATGTATGACGTTGGAAGCTTAGAAGAAATGCCATAAGTCAATGGTTCTCAAGAGATTACCTCAACGTGTTAGTTATTCTTAAAATTTTATAATCAAAATATATACAAGTGATCAAATGAAAAGTACGAAACGACACGGTGGTAAAATATAGACTTATTCAAAATATACACATAGGCTGAGCAAACGATCCACTGATGACAAGCGCAGGATTCTTGTTCCAGAATTCTGTGCTGTGTCGAGACCAGTCTTCACAGTGTCTTGAGTAGTCGTCGAGTTGAAGCGCTTTCCTTTCAGGTGTTTCTTCAGTGACAAACATGGAATCGCAGGTGACATGTCGGACTGTAGACGGATGTCAACGTCTCCATTGAACTTGTCAGTTCATTTGTGTGAGTCTGGAACGTGTGACGCGTTATCATGGAGCAGAACACACCTCCGTGAGCAGCCCGTCTTTTATTCTTGATGGACCTGCGTAGGCGTCGGAGTGTCTCACAGTACATCGGAGTTAATGCTTTTCTGTGATCGAGTAATTCTGTGCTCGCATCATTTGACGCCGCTTTTTATAGAGTCTTTGCTCTCTCCTGCGCATGCGGCGCCGCGCATGATCGATCCAGTCAGAGTCTCAATGGCATCCGAGATGTTCGCTACATTCTCCTTGTAGAATATGCAATATTTAACTGTTTCATTTTTTGTTTCGTACTTTTCATTTGATCACCTTGTAGTATCTCTAAGCATTAGATATACAAAATTCTTTAGGACATAAATGAGATGGGAATAATTGAAATAAAAGATATATCAATAATTTCGTTTAGTACTTCGTTTTGGACACAACTTGATTGCAAAAATTACACACGTTCGAAGTTATAGAAATAATATAAAAAACCTGAATAATAGGAAAGAGTTACAATATAAATTGTGTTGTTATGCCCAAAATATTTTATTGTTAATGTATTTTTAATGCATAATAATCGCATTATAATAGTTGGAAAGATAAGTACTAGAGTCTGATTGAAATACGTATAATTATATTTAGATATTGAGTCTGTTTCGATGATTTTCCCCAGAGGGATTTTCTCGAGGGTTATAGCTATTCTGTGTATTCCCCTTTTATTGTTTTCATAAAAATTAGATTTTAATTCGGGAGAAAGGGGCTGGACTTTCTACTAGCACTTACAAAACTGATTGTTAAAATAATTCTTAAAATAAGAACTCCACATTTAAAGTACGACAAATAAAAATTTAAACTTTCTCTCCGCAAGAAAAATTCTACCTGTGAGCCAATCAAAATTTTGTTTTATGAATTGTCATAAAATTTTTAAAGATTTTTTTTAAAGGAAAAATTGCGTGTTTTTAGTATTATCTGATTGAACTTCTTAGAGTTTCTTTTATACTTCCTTAGATCATTTATTTTTTCTTAAGACTACATAGACTAACTCTTAGAATTACTACTCATGTTCTAAGTTGGCTTCATAATCCTTAATGTCTCAATGAAAAGTGTACCTTCTGCCAATAATTTATTTGAAAGCATTATATGACGATTAAGCACAAACTAATCCAAATTAAAAAGACTAATTTTCAATGAAACCAGAAGAATGTGTTTTTAATTTCTACTTATACTAATGTTTAAAGAAGACGAATACAAAAAATGTAAGACTTTTACAAGTAAATAAGAATGTGTGTTGGGTATATAAAATTAATGATATTTTTCATTAATAATTCTAAATGATTTCTTTTGAAATAAGAATGAATTGTTATGGGAACAAAAATACAAGTTTTATTTAATCTGAAATGAACTGAAGTGCCAGTGAACTCATCGTTTAGTACAATTAATAAGCTGAATCCACAGAATAACGATGAGTTTAATTTGCATATTAAATTGTTGGGTATTTATTATTACGAGAGAGAGAAATGTGCTCCAAATAAATCATCCCTTTACAAACAGGTCACCGTAAATTAATACTCATATAAAGGAAAGTAAAATTACTTTAACGCAAAACATGCGATCTCATTAAACTATTAACACAGATTAAATTAGTTCTCTGATAAACGATTCTAATGATTACTTTGCCGTAAGATCTCTGCAATCATTTTTAAAGAAGGCATTACGAATATGAATTAAATGCAATAGGTGTTGAACGAATTTCCATAGTTTTATAAGTGGGACATTTCCAATAAAGGAATAGTATTAAATTCTGAATAAAAAGAAGCATGGCTGTTTGGCATTTATTATTGGTGTCATATTAAAACAAGACCACACTAATAATGGATTTAGACACATCTTTTGATTTGGCTTCATTTTTTTAGTAAGGCTGTCTCCACATAATGTAAAGAATAGGACCCAAATTTGGAATTTTTTTTCAGATGTAAAAGTACTGTAACATTAAGGTGACACAGCACGATTCAATTGACAAAAATCGGTCCAAAAATCAAATCTAATTTTTTTATCCTAAATTATTTTTCATATATTTTTCTATACTCTCAAAAAAATTGAAAGCTCTAATTAAAAAAAAAAACGCATATTTGCGATAACTTCTACGTTTGTTTTTATTCACATCCCAATGGCAAATCAATAAAGTAACTTACCTCAGAAAGATAAAATAAATAGTTTGTTCTCATTTAAAATGCTAAGGCTTTTTTGCTATTGTACCTAATACTCGGAAATATTTTTAATTTTTTGCTAATAGTACAGGAAGCAAAGGTTGGTATGCATTTTTCAATCAAAGCATCTTTATCTTTAAAAAATAATTGAATTTAGAATTTACACATTTTTCAAGGAATTTTCAATAAGCATTCATAAAAAGAAGTAGTGTGCAAATATTAATTATAATATCACAAAACCCAAACCAACTTTTGTTTTACATAGTTTGACGTACTTGTAAATCAAATTTCACGTATGTGCGTCATTTTTTGTAGGAGGAGTAGCATTTTAATATCACTTCATAAGTTTCGAGTTTTTTCTTTAAAAAATTAAATGGTTAGCACAAATTTTGAGCACAAAATCTGATTTACCTCATACATGCACATAGGAGGGATTTTTTTTTGTTTTTTAGATTTGTTTGGTACATTTTAAGAAAAATATGATAAAATTAAGAGAAGATAAAAAGAAATTTTTATTACTAAAATGTGTGTGTGGGGGGGGGGCGTAAATGGTGATGGGTAAAAATTGACAAACATAACATAAACGCGGCCCATTCTGTACCAAAAGTTTATGAACAGATTTTAAATTTTTCAATTCTGATGTGTTGCTATGTTATTCATTTTTGAAATGACTTTTAGGATAAGAGATATTTTAATTTTTGCAAAAACTAGGGCACTTTATCTCTGTTATTACATGAAATTGCTTAAAAAACAATGGTTACATTCCATAAGGGGCTGTAAATTTTGTAATAAAACAGTGATTGATAAACGTGAACGTTACAACACTTCTACTATTATCAGAACATACAAAAAAAATTTCAGAGAGTTATTTTCAAAACTTATTTAGCAATAGCTGGCTCCGTTTGAATATTTTTAAGAAAAAACACATTTCGAGTAAAACGCGTTTTAAAGTATGATATATCTTGCTTAAAGTAGGGCACCTGCTTTTACTAAAACACTTGTAATTTTTGTTTCAGTAAACGCAAAATAATAAATTTAGTATTTTTATAAAGCTCATAAGATGGCTTATTAAATAAAATCATAACCAAAAATTTTTAATTTTTGGCAAAATTCACAATTTTAGGGTAGTCAGATACCTTAAGCAACTCGAGGGGTATTAGCAACGGACCTCGTAATCTTGAACCATGCCAGAACAGAGAACAATACTCTCCAAACTTTCTCAACATATCAACGTGATGATTTCAAACCTCTACAGATTTAACGTACATGAGCCCTTCTACATGACAGATCTTCAGTGGCACCAGAACTGCACCTTTTTAATTGAAAATGCCGGCCAAGCATTTAAAAGTATGCATTTTATGTGCCTTTTAATTTCTGTTTTAAATGCTTAAGAATGCCTACATGTACACATGTAAACGTAGTGCACATTTAACTCAAAGTATTTATTCTCTGAACAATATTGGATAGTCATTTAAAATTAGGAAAAATATATTTATTGAAAAAGATTTTATAACGAACACTTTCCCTATAAGAATTTTCTGAGAATTCAAAGCATTTGATTGGTTGGTTTCGTGAAGGTTTCGTTGGTTTAATACTTTTGAAGTTTAATCAAAAGATTTCACAATCTTATTTTTAGTGGATTTTTTTAAAAGAAATATGTGAATTAAAAAAGGTAAAAAAAATAGTTCATAGAAGGAATTATTCTTTTAAGAGGTCGCACTCTTTTCCATTAAAATAGTCATTAAATATCAATTATATGTTTAAGAAGCAAAATATCTATCCTTTTCATGTCACGTGAGCATTTGAAGTAGGAATAGAGTTCACGCTTACGTTGCATGAATAAATTATCCATTGTTAAATCTCAATTCCTAATTTTATTTCGTATCAGAGTACATTAAAAATTATTCTTTTTGTACAAATATTTCAAAATCTATCTATGAAAATAATTTTATAATAATTTCCTCTATTCTGTTTCCCATACCAATTTTTTTAAAAAAAGGAATCAGTTTTCACCATTAAGTGTTTCACTTTGAAAATCAATTTACTAAAGTTATGTTTCCGGGTTTGATATGAAAGAATATATTTTCAAAACCCTTTTTTTTCTTCAAAAGACGAATGAATTTTATTTTTCATTCAAGCATATGACTAATAAAATTATTCGAATTGTTTTCGAAATTAGCAACCTGTACTTTGTACCTCTGTACGATAGCTTAATATATAGTTCAGAATTAGATTTCACATAAAGTTTTTAAGTAAGGAAGAACGTGCTTTTATTGGTTAGGTTAATAGTTTCAATATTTTTGTAACAAACTCAGTACAGTGTAGCCGAATATATTTCTAAAAATATACAAAAACCTCCGTATGAAATCCGAATTAAAATAAATATTAAATGCGCAATTCGACCGAGGTATAAACTTTATAATAATGCTTCAATTTATAAAAGTACTATCACCTAAGAGCAAAATTAAAATACATGTTTTTCGTTGAACTCAAAGATGGTATTATGCCTCTTGTTGTAGTAAAATCTAGATAAAATTTTTAATTTGATAATTAGATCAAAATCTTAAGACTCTTCAAAATGTCTTTCAAAGTAAAAAAAATCAGGTACTTTTTTTCATTTCCTACGCGCGCGATATATTATTAGCTCTCACTCTCTCTCTATATTTATTTATATATATATTTATCTTGTTCAAAGTTTCAATCGTTAATAAAATACTTTCTATTCATCCGATCAAGTTCAAATAATTTTTAAACGTGTAGTGGATGACACTCGATGTTAATACAGTTCTTTCAAATATTAATTCATTAATTACAAGTTAATTAACTAAATTAAATTAATTACCGGATTTTGATGCCAACTTAGATTTGTATCCATTGTTGTAACAACGTAACTGCTAAAACAATGACACAAAAGTTGGCGTCAAAAACTGGTTTTTCAGCCAAATTTGCCAAACCGGGTGAGCGGTTGAGACAAATCATGCTCTTTTTTTAATTCCTACTATTAGTTCACTCTCTCCCTTATGTGTATCAAATTTTCATTCGTAATAAAATACTTTCTGTTCATCCGTTCAAAGTGGGGATTGACTTAATTTTTTTTTATATTACTTGTTAATTACGTGCATTTTATTTACCTATGTGCAACATTATTGTTAACAAATATTAACTATTGTGAGAAAGTTTCTGTAAAAAAAAAGCAAAACTTGACAACTTGGTGCGTGAACTAATTGACAGTAAAAACGTGATTATATACATCATGTGACTATGATATAACATGAACTTAGCCGTTAAGAAACAGGTAAACCAAAGTATAGTTAATAAAGTATTAAATTAAAGCAGATAATTAGCTGTTTACACTCGTACATCATTAAAATTAAGAGGAGAAATTTGAAACAAGGATAAATAATAAAAATGGGTCTTGGCCCCAGAAATTTATAAAATAATCATTGCTGTAAATAGATGTTATGAAAAGAGTTGAAGAGTTATTAAAAATCCAACTTTCTCAAATAAAGAACTAAATTGCTTCTTTACAAAAGTCTTATAAGATCTTTCCTGACTTATGCATCAGAGAATTGGGCATTGGCTTTACGTGATGAGGAAGCTTTGGGAATTTTCGAGAAAAAGATCTTACGTTGCATTCTTTGTGGGGTCCAAGAGAATGGATCGTGGAGAAGATCTAATTTAGAACTCCATAAAATTTACAAGCAACCTGATGTGAAATTCGTCCAATTACAGTGTTTGTGACTTTCTTTCTCTAATGGAGCTGCGGATTTTGGTATTTTTACCTTTGCAGACCTAGTGCATCCCCCAGGAACTGGTATCACTTTTAATTGCGGCACCATATAGGCGATACCAATTGTCTCAAGTAATTTTGACGCCCAGTTTTACCGAGAGCCCCCAAGCCAAATGGAAACTCTATGGTTTTTAACATGCCATATACTAATACGACATGGCTGCTGTCGATTTTCTGAATCATGAAAATCCACAGTCTTGGGTCGGGGTCGAACCCGAAACCTTGAATGCAGAAGGCCAGTGACAAACCAACTGCGCCACCCAGCCGCCAAAATAGAGACTGAAATGGGCTAGTCATCTGGCTAGAATGAATGAATTTCGTTTCTGCACGAAAATCTTTCTGGTAAAACCAATGGGAAATACATCTCAGGGCAGACCGCCGATAAGATGGATTGATTTTATCACAAAACATCTTAGTATTTATCTTAGCTTTATCTTAAAGATTAAAAACTCAAAACCACAGTTGCCAAAAGTAGAGATATCTGGAGAAGGCCAGGCACCCAGAGCTGATGACTCATTGAAGAAGAAGATTTGAAACAAGCTTTTCAAAAATTTCCAGTAGTTATAACATTCAATAAAATTCCTCCGATTTGACATAAGCAATAAAAATGAGTAACATCTCTTTGATACCTCATTATAAATACCTGTTTTGGGTTTAGAAATATTTTAAAGCTTTTTGACAAACAACTAAACTAATTCTAAGCAATCTATTTCGATATAAGTAGCGAATATTACTGGATTTATTATATAATGAGTTTATAAAAAGATTAACAGAATGTTAAAAATTTAAATAAAGAAATTACTCAAATTATCACTTGTTAAATTGACCACATTCACTGATCTTTTGTTTGTTTAAGCATTTATAAATAGGATATTAACAGTGTGCTCTAAAATCATGACGGCGTATGGATTTTTATCGTTTAACATGTTTGTTTTGTAACTTTATTGTAGTGATGGATGCACAGGATATTTTTAATTGTAGTACCCTTGACATAGTTCTGATGTCATGCCAAAGTCTAGTTTTAAATCGGTTAATAGGTATACTTACTCATATTGATTAGAATTACTCATGGCATATCTGATTGTTCTTTTTAACCGAATATATATATTCATTTTATCTCATTCAGAACGCCCACAAATTCTTGTTTCCCCTAAGAATAATACCCCATTCTATTTCCGGAATTTAAGAAAATGTTCCATTCAATGAATCGACACCAACTACTGACCAGTTAATATTTCCGCGATTTTTGAAACTATTCTTTGTGCACAACAGAACGTAAAACTGGATAAAAATAATTGTGGAATACAAGTTAAATTACACTAATCTCTTCATCCTGCTGTCTTCCAGAGGTCATCTGGTACCAAAAGCGTGAGTCACTGGCCCTGTACCTAAATGAACACTGGAACAGATTTGAGTAGGCCTAGTTTGTTCTGTACAGAACTCACATTAAAAAGGTTCCAAACAATGAAAAACCAACGGACCTTCCATCCTAAAAGGTGATTGGGTGATCAGAAATCATCGAATCGGAAAAAACAAACAGAATCTTTTCTTTGCTCGTCGCCAAAAAAGAGACAAAAACTTCGCCAGCGAGGCGTTACTTCGCAATTTCAGCCTGCGATGACTAAATACCACCGTTTAACCGGCGTTCCAGAGTTTTAAACACGATTTTTAATAATGGGAGGCTCAGCGGGTGTTACATTTTGTGCAAGTGTGACCTCTGCAGTAAAAAACGCGTGAAGAGAAAAACCACTACTACTGACTGTCATAACGGAAGCAAATTTGGAGCGGATGACTGATTGAAGAAGCGCAAATTTCGAAGTTGAGCCTCATAAACAGAATAACGAATAGGAAGATTATTCATTTTTTCAAGTGTAAAGAATTTTACTCACGTAAAGTTAATTTTTTTCGTGGAATAAAAGAATGAGTCACACAATTACTACGATTAAATCAAGCAGGAGAGTGACGCTCAGCATTAGAAAATATTCTTTCATTGACAAATTGTTATTAAGGATTACATAATATAGTAAATTTTTTAACACATTATCCATCAGAATAGAACAGAGTCATCTATTTTGAGACTAGATTGATTCTTTTTTAACAATTCCCTACGAAGACAAATGAGAGCTATTGGCGAGGGACCACGTAATTTTGAAATATGGTCAAATGTAGTTCCCACTACACTGACACGAAAACTTTGAGTCTTGATAGATTTAACGTGCCTCAGCCTCTTTTCATGAACGGTCTTCAAAGGCACCAGGACTCGAACATACGATTCAACATGTACAATTTTGGTCTCTAGCTCGTGACCATGACCCCTCTGCTACCATGGTCTCATTGTTGCCAATGAATCTTGGGTGAAGCAGGGCCGTAACTACTGCCGTATCAATGATAAGGGGCCCCATGCTACAGGGACCCCAAAATGAGTAACATAAATAAGTGTAAATTTCGAAATAAGTGTCTTTTATTCCTTTTCCAAAAAAAGTCCCCCAAAGAATTTTGATACATGGCCCACTCAGAACCTAGTTATGCCAGTGGAGAGAAGAAAATATCAAAATGTTCATAAATATATATACAACTCCAAACAGTTCTATAAAAGTGGCTTTTTATTATCCTTATGCGCTTTTAAAATTATTCAATAATGGGTGCTAACAGGTTATAGGAACTATCAAATTAACATGCACAAAACAAGCTAAATTTGCTTTATGTTGGTTGCTAATATGCGAGAATTATTTTTTAGGAGGGTCGGTTTGTGAATACCATTTGCAGTATCGCGCATGCGTAAGAATGAGTGTGAGCGCAGACTCGCGGCATCTTTTCGATAATTGCGCACTGGAAGCGTCAGTCTGTATATTTCGTAGAAGGAGGCTAAAATATAATTCATTCGAAACAATATTCGTAAACTTTTCTCTTAAAATGAAGAGGTCAATAAGAAGGATTTATGTTAATGATAATTTGAAAAACAAAGAAAAATTAATTAAAATATACGATGAAATAAGTTGAGATTTAATTAGATTTTAATTGAAATTGCCCTTCGAAGCTGCATGAGAGCTCTTGGCGACAGAGCACCGTATTGTTGAGTTTCAGTAAAGTGGTGAGGATGACACAAGGAGAGGAGACAGTTATCCATGGCTAATCAATGTTCTCACCAAACTACCATATTTTGACTGAGAACATTGATTAGCCATAGATTTAATGCACATTAGCTCCTCTTCACGGCAGGTCTTCAGTGGCCCTTGTACTACTGAAGGCCCGACGTGCAGAGGGGGTGGATCTGCATTGAATTTGTCGAGGCTCAAATGTTCTCCTGTTGGTGTGGTGTGGAAGTTAGGAGGGGGGGGGGTTGCCAACTCACAGGTGTCATCCACGTCATGGCTCAAAATTACAAGGTCCGTCGCCAAAAGCCTTCGCGTAGCTGAATAGTGTGCCGTTTTCTCACTCACTCATTCATGCACTAGGTCTCTCCTACAACTGGATAATGCTGACAGCGAGCTCTCAACCATGACCATTCGTCTCGCGACCATATAATCCAGGGCCAGATAAACCGGACCTCTGTCCGGGACGGTAATTTTTAAGGGTGGCATTGGATCAATTTTGAAAAATATTTTTTATAACAAAAAATTTGATATATTTTCTGAAATATTACTTGTTGGGTGTGAATTTGGTACTTCATTTAACGCATCTTTTTTTCCTTATTTTGTACTCTGTATGTTTAATGAAAATTTTCCTTTATGTTGAAACTTTTATGGTACAACGAGGTGGGAGTGTATCTTAAATCATGAAATTTAATATGTTTACACATAGTAGTAACACTAGTAACTTTCTTCCCATCCCTTATTGAGGTCAAAATGTGACATTCCTTTCACCCTTACGATGTCCGGTGTCACCTATTCAAAAGGAGATAGAGGTAATAAGAGATTTTGATTGATAGAGAGTTAGAGGAGATGCTTAATTTTAGTCTTGAGTGTAGTTACTATTAGTTAAAACGAACATTTGTGATCCCCACCATCAGTAGACTGTTTTTCGAAGAAATTGACCTGCTGAAATGGACGATTCCTTCTCTTACATTTTACTCGTTTGAAATGATAAGTAATTATGTCCTTAATTTCTAATTATTTTGAATTTTTTAAGACTTAAAACGTTATATATACATATATTGTTATGCTGCCATTTTGTTCGCTGGAATTATTCAAGTTTTATAAGTGCGTTTTTATGTGAACAATTTATCTTTTTTAAAATAATTTTTTTTGTTTTGGAGCGAGGGGCAGAGCATTTTGTATTTTTGTCGGGGCGGCAAAACTGCTAGAGCTGGCCCTGATATAATAAGTAGAGAAGTTGAAAGGTATAAGTATTCAAGCTTTAAAAATATAAGTGCAGCATACAATATGAATATTTCTAGAATCAACGATCCATCTGTATACTTCAATTGCATTTCAGGACGGAGAAACGAGTAACAAAAAGTATTTATCTAAATAAACGAATAATAAATACGCGAATAAAAAACGAATTCTAATGTTTTAAATACTTCCATCTTTTTAACACCCTTTTATAAGCTTCACGGAATCTTTGAACTCAATATTTTTACCCACTTCAAAAGGTCAGATTAATTCGAAATTTTGCTCACTTGTACAAAACCGATGACAATACAATAATTTAATAATTTTGTTCCATTGTTCATTCCACGTTCCATTATTTTGGTTTGTTCCATTCCTCAGGATTAATGATTTCCCATTTTCAGATCCCATCCCGCATTTGGCACCTAATTTCAAATTCCATTTCCAGATTTGATGATTAAGAGATTAACTTACAACTTAGGTCAATTAACAAAAAAAGGGTGTTTTTTAGTTTTTTTTAAACTATAATTTATTTTATTATTCCCTATATAATCGGTTGCTTGATGACTGAGTCGCAATCAATGTAGTGTCACTCAGTGTAGTAATTTTCTGGATGATTTCGAATCCTGTTTACTGTAGAAATGTGATATGCTATGGTAATAGTTTATTAATTAAGAAAAAAAAAGTGAATACTAAAAGGCTTTAATAAATCAAGATAGCAAGCACTTTTAACGAGTCATTAATTATTCATCTAGGTTAATGTTTATTTAATGGATCCCAATGTTTAAGTTTCCGGTTCAAGACGTTAGTAACAAATATTTACGGTTTTCTTCGGTACTTGAAATAAATTTACCGTTCAGAGCAGATGTAGATGTGCGTATTTATTTGCGTTTTCTCTGGAATAGTTCTGGCGGCAATTAGTTGACTAAGTTGAATCAGAAAAAATAATTACGGTCTCTTAGAGAGAGTAGGTGTACTTGATCAACATTGACTAAGTATTGGGAAAGCGATTTTTCTATATAATAATGCATAATTCATTTTTATCGTTACAATCTTAGATTGTATGCGATGAGATAATTGCATCGTTTTTTCAATTCCTACTATTAGTTCACCCCCCCCCATATATATATATATATATATATCACGTTAAAATAATTTACTTTCTATTCATCCATTCAAATTCAAATACATATTTTTAAAACTTGTAGCGGAGGACACTTGATGTTAATACAGTTTTTTCTTTTCTTAATTCATTAACTAAATTAAAAAATGAATAAATAGTAGCAACACAAAAATAACAGTCCAACAGCATACATACAAAGGAAAGTTGTTTATTGTGTCCCTGTAGTGCAATGGATAGTGCTTTGGACTTTTGATCCAAAGGTCATGGGTTCGAATCCCACCTGAAATGGCCTGATTTCTGTGAAGCTTTTTTATTATATTATTTTATTAGAATAGTTAAACTTAACTAATTAATGAATAAAAATAGTAGCAAACAAACAAAAAATAGTTCAACACCATATATAGAAAGGAAAATGGAAAATTGCGAGGAAAATCATTTTCTATTTTGCCAACGTTTTATATTGTGATTCTGTTATATGAATATACATATTTATATATTAATTGCATCTATTTAATAAAAAGTTACGAAGATAATTTTTTTCTTTGTTGACCTATGTAGGAATTGACTTATTTTTTTTATATTACTTGTTTACGATTAAATTTATAATTAATAATTTCTCTATTCAGGAGAAATACGATTCACTCATACTATTCATACGATTCACTCACTCATTCACTCACTTGCTCATTACAAGACCTCTGTAACTATTAGACATAAAAAACTTAAAATTTTCATGCATGCTTCTTTTGTTGAATAGATATCCACAAAGAGCGGTTTTTGCTGAAATCGAATTCCAAAGAGGTAGGGTACGGGAGCATCGTTGATAAAAATTCCCGTTTTAGAAATTCAAATACTGTACTTTTTAAATCAAGAAAAAATGGTTATAAGAATGCTTTTAATACAACCGTAAGCTAAATGCTAAGACTGAAATATAATTAAGAAGCAATGTATAGTCTTACAACATTATGAAGTACACAGCGAAGAGAGTGGTTTGTAAGTAAAAGACCCAATATAATTGAATTTTATAAAAATAAGAAAATGTATATCGAGAAATTAAGTTGCATTTTAGAGTTTACTGGCTTTTATTTGCTTACTTAATGTAGAATAACTAATTGCCTTAGAAACTTTTGTGAAGAAATTAAAACAATAACTTTAGTTAGGAAAAAAAAGCCACATTGAATTCTTCCTCTTACTAAAGATATGTTATGCAAAAGAAAATGATACACAACTCTTTTTAAATGAATTTTTATATTGCATGTATCAATACTTTATAAGAAAAAGGAAATTATCATAAATAAATTTTATACAAATTGAAATGTGTGTTATAAATGCGTATGATATAATTATACCATTTTAGGTCCATACAATATTGTAAAAACCAATTTTTGAATACAATTAATAAATGTACGTATCAATATGAAAGAATTGTGCAGATAAATATACAATCTATCCATCTCAGTTATTATATTTGTTATTGGAAAAATATGTTGATTATCTAACTTACAAATTTACAAACCACCCGATATTGTAAAATTTGTCGAATTACAGAGACTTACAGAGACTCAGTCGGGGCAGACCCCCGTTAAGATGGTTAAGACTGTGTTGAAAGAAACCTAAATATTTTAAAGGTCAAAAACTGGAAAATAGTTGTCAAAAATAGAGATGCCTAGAGAACGCTTCTGGAGAAGGCCAGGACCCACCCAGGTCTGTCGAACCATTGAAGAAGAAGAAAATATGTTGATTATCCTAATAGTTACATTGAAAACTTTATATACGAATTTTTAATTACTGGTTTGCGTTAATGATGAATTTTCGATAAAAGAAATTAAATTCGTATTCGTGTGATAAAGAGTAAATAAGTTTTTTTAAAAGATGTAGTGTATTTCATATGTAACATGATTGTTATTTCTACTATGATAGACTTCGAAAATAACCTTAAAAAGACGAATAAAAATAATAATGGTATAAAATTTTTTTGATAATGATAAAAAATGTGTGACGGATCTATCCGCGACTATATTAATACCTTGGGGACTCTTCTGGGGAAAAATAAATTAATTCAACAACTTTCGCCGATCAAGAAAGGGTGATTACGTAAATGAATTATATTATATAAATTCTGTTTTCGCGAGTTTATGTGTTGGGAAGTTGGAGTTGGCAAGTAGTAGTTAGCAAAGAGTTTACGAGTTAGTTTGTTAGTTGAAGATTGAAGGATCGTGGAATTAGTAAGAGGTCTTGGAGTTGTCCAGGAAAAAGATTACAGAGAGTGGATCTGGTGATATTGATCAAAGCCCGATAAAGAGCACCTGCATGATTCCAGTGTAGGATCCGATGCATAAAGAGTACAGGTATCATGAGCTTGATTAATTAGAAGTTAGCTTATTAGTGTGCGACGTAGTTCTATTTGAGCGTATTTAAGCTGTCTTAGATTCAGTTGAGGGTCCGTAGTAGTACCCCCGTGTTATAGAATCTCACCTCCGTGCTCTACTATTTAATCACTTGCCTTAATTAGATTGTTATTGTGTCTGATTGATATTTTGGTAAGAATAAATTAATTAGATTGAAATCATGTCTGATGTTCATTCAGTTTCTTCCACACACCTAGCCGGGTTTACAGGTAGACAAGTGGGTTCAAAGTCAAGCAGGAGCCGATAGGTATTACAAGTGTTAAAATTTTGTAACTACTTTTCTCGCAACAATAATATTGTCCAGCGGTTCTTAAGCTTTCGATCACCGTAGCCCCCTTTTATATGTCAGACATTACACACCACCCCTTCCAAAATTTTGAACATTCCCCCCCAACTGAATATTTTTGACAAAATACAAGTTCTAGTTCAGTTTTTTCGTTGGGGACAATTTAGTCATTTAGTTTAGTATGGTACATCTTTCAATTTTTCCACGAAGCCTTTCAGAATCTGTAAAAGAGGGAAATCTCAACGTTACATGAGGTTCCGAGGATTCCACAAAGAGGTGCTACGGACCTTTAGAGATCCGCGAACCTCAGTTTAAGAACCGTTGATATAGTCAATGCCATATGTAAATGAATTTAATAAAAAAAAATCCTTTCTACAAATAAATATTCGAAAATAAAAAATAATTCACACTTTTCTTTTATGCTCAACCCTTAAATGTACCGTCACTTAACATTATTTGCTGCTATAGGGGATATGATAAATTTTTGCAATGTATGTATATATTTTCTAAATGTATACAATAAGTAATAAAGAACTTATTGTATAGGAAAATAAATAATTACATTTGGTATTATATAAATAATATAAAATAAGCATTATATTAATATTAATAAGAAAATAAGTATTTCCTCCAATGAAGTGGACGATTGTTTGTTATATATTTTTGTCAAAATCAAAATCAAAACAAAAGAAAACGAAATTTGATATAAATAGCTGATTCACTTTATTGAAATAAACACAGTAGCCCCTTTTTAAAAAAACATTTTTGTCGGCAATAATACTTGATGTAATTTATGTTTTGTTTTCGGATTATGTATAGTATTAAATTGATCCTGAAAATAAAAAGCCATTTGGCAAGCCAATATGTTAAATTTTTAAAAAATTAAATTTCTTGAAGATTTAAATTTTTTTTAAATACTCGAATTAAAATTTTTAAAGCTATTTTAATTGATTTCTGTTTCTTATATTAATTGGAACAAAATTAGTGGGCAATTGAAAATCTGTTTCCTTTCCTTGTTGAATTTTAATAATTATTTTAAAAGCCAACTCTTGGAAAAAACATTAACTTTTTAAAAATATTAACTTTTAACATTAAAAAAATAACAAGAGTTTTCAGAGCTAAATCCATCATAACTTTAAAAGAACATACAAATGAATATACTTCCAAAAAAATTCAAGGCTATCTTGAACAGAAAAAAATCCTTCAAGAATAGTAAACACATCTTCATAAAAATAAGTCTGAGAAAAACACATTTAAAGTTTATTAAGGTATAAAACAAAATTAATGACCTCCGTAAGGCTCCAATTTTTTAATATGTTATTTTTCAACTTTTGCAACACACTTATTTAAATAAAAAAAATATGGTCAAAATATTTTTTTTACATTCAAATTGTGCTTTTGCGTAATATTAATAGCATTTGTTACGCGAGCGCGATGACAATTTATTCACACACACACACACACACACACACACACACACACACACACACACACACACACACACACCACACACACACACAACACACACACACCACACACACACACACATCTTAATCTTTACATATATTTATACAAAAGTTTTCAAACTCATACAAAATATTTATGATACAAACTAAAGTTAGAAATCACTAGGTTTCTGCATAACATTAAGGTTTTTCTCAGTTTTAAGTTAGACTAATTTAGCAAGTTTGATTTCTTGCACGACTTTAAGATAGTGTACTAATAGAGCTACAATGTTCACTAAAATGTAGTTTGGTACATCATAGAACTATTCGGTTTTGTCTGCAATTCTTGTATTTAGAACACTTACATTCAGAACTCTCATTGTATCATAGTATCTGCTGAAGGCTGGTTTGTAGATGTATCACTTTTAGTAGTTTTTTTTATCTCTACCAAATATTCTATCCCTTAGCAACCCTAGACCGTTTTGGCCGAGGCACTTTCTCAACAGGAAAAAATTAATGAAAACAAAGTAAAAATATTCTAAGCTATATAATTATGTGTTTTAAACAAATATTGTGTGGTTTTGAAAAATTAAAGACCTCAAAACACGAGAAATAAAAATGATTTTAGCAGTAAAAACAGAAGTTAATAGTCCTTCTTTTGAAAGAAAAGATTGAGTTAAATATTTTTAATTAATTAAATTTGAGAATGGGAGTGGGGGATGCTTTAAAATGAAACCGAAACTGACCATGCTCCCTCACTTGTCAAATATCAATACTGACCAACATTCAGAAAACTTCAAATTCCCAATTTCATGGGCCACAGTAATGTGAAAGCAAAAATTCATTTTTCTGTCACTTTTAGGGTACAGTGTAGCCCAAAATAGCTTCGTGAACTCTTAAAACCTATACCCTATTTAATGACAGACATATAACGAAAATGAACCACTTATATCTCAATAAACAAAACCATAGAACTCTTTGACGATTAGATAACATCAAATATGCATTAAACACATCTTGCATATTACTTGTTCTACATTACAAAGTCACTGTCAAGTACTCCCCCCCCCCCCAAGTAAGATAACCTCTTGACAGACCAAGATCATCAGGTTAGCATGTCACATAAATCTCTGGAAAGATAGACAAACAAATTGAGATAACAATAGATTTTTCTCTGTTCAATCAGCTTGATGAATGATCTTGTTACCGCACCACTTGATGTGTTGGTTGCGTTCACAGCAAAGAGCTGCATCCATAGCAGAAATCAGTCGACCATTGAAGAAGGCGACACCGTCACAGCAAACATGTGAGTTAGGTGACACAGATGGGCTGCACACCGTCGCAATCTAATGTTGCAGAACGTTTTGTGCGTTGCGTTGGCGTGAATGGCTTTTGCGCGTGTGCTGCTCTGCGCAAGCCTCTGTCTTTCGAGGTTGAGGCCTGGACACGCCTGCCTTGCCTTTGTTTTCACAAGCACCTGAAAGAGATAAATATAATTGTCAGTTAATTTCACCAAATTGAATGGCATTTTAGGACACAGATAATAATTTTTCTCTCTCGCACAAACGCAAGTAGCGATAAATATCAATTTTAATTTTAGTGAAGTTAATAATTTTAATGGAAATATTTCAAATGGATTTACATTGATAATAGTAGAGCACTGTTCAAAAGTGCTCAGCATTTGGAGGCACTCTATTTTGACTATTCCAGCAGCCATATCGGCTTTCATTTTAATCCTCACACACTTCTTGTTCCTCAAAGTCATGACCAAAGGATCATTTTGAAAAAGCCTATGTTTAGTATTCCAAACATTTGTCTCAGATGAACTCTTCTTTATATTCTGGAACCAATTTTAACGCCTAAATTATTACAGCTTTCGTGTATAGCATGTCGAAAAGTCTCATACATCATTACCTGCCATCCAATGTGATTCAAGTAATTAATTTATCTGACTACTTAATTTATTTTATGGCAATAAGAATCGTCCGCTGTTAAAGCTATGTTGCTCCAGTTGGTATCTTTGTAACTATCTAAATGATATTAGTCTTGTTCTGGCAGTGAATTGTATGCAGCACGTAGTTGAACTTAATGCAGTTAGTTTGTATATTTTCCATATTATAACTATCGGAGATCTTTTCGATCATTTGAATAATTATAAGGATAATAAGCGTAATTGGAATAAACTTTGCTATATGCAGCGCGTAATGCTAATAGTCCTATCTGAATTATAAATGCTGAGAAAAGAATTTGCATAACTTTTCAAAATTATTTTCTTTTATTTATATTGGTAACCATCAGAGTATACATATTTTTATTGAAATTATTGATTGTTTTCAAAGGAAGTAGAATATCTAACAGAAAAGCATTAATTATACATCTTGATATTTCGCTTAAATTAATCCAAAATCCAAATAGTTATTCAAAACAGACAGATCAGAAATAAATACATTGTTTCCAATTCATGACTTGATTTACAAATTCTTAACTTGATACAATGAAATAAAGTCTTTCACCTCAGTGCAGCAAATGAAAAGAGAAATAAGGAAAAGTATCTAAATGCTATTAATTTCAGCCACAAAATGCCTTAAATCAAGACACGACGGATCCAAGTTAAATCTCTACTTTTAAACCTAATTTAAATATTAAGTTAATCACTTTCAAATATGTAGAACTTGTATGCAATCTTTGAAACTCTTCGAAATTTAGAGTGAAATATTTTTAATGTAGCATTAACATAATTGAATTAAACTAATCTTTTCTTTCTTTTGATTTGAAACTTTCTAGCAGCATATATTAAATTATAAGAGTCACTTGATTTATTAAATATAATTGTGTTAATATCTAGAATATGAGCTGCAAGAAGAACTTATAAACAGAGACAGACTGAACACAGCAAGTAAAATTTAACTTTTAGGTAGACATTATGCCCCACATTTCACTCTGGTGAATAATTATAGTTTCATAGTTAATTTACCTTAAATAAAATACAAAAATTATATACTTAAATATTGTACTAGATGAATAATTCCGGTTTTAGCTGCATTTGGCCATTTTTCAATTGTGTGAGATTGCGCATGCCAAGCATTAGCCTTCGAAATTAGAGTCTAATAAATTTAATGCACATCAATGTTTAATCTTCTATCTAAAATTAGTTTATTAATTTATTCTTCGTAATTTATAAATTTTTTTTATATAGCTTTAATTAATTAATTAATTATTATTTAATTTTATAACGCAGTATGTTTAAATATCCAGCATTAAATATGTCTACTCTATCTTCTATACGTATAACTGTTCAGGCAGAATATAATATTCTATGTGAGGTTTTATATCTTTAGAAACAAGTTAGAAAATATAATTAATTATTTCAATCTACTATTTATGTATCATCTGTTTCCAAGCAAATGAATAATTAAAAACATTAATTGGATATTTCCATGCAATGCCCGAGAAAATTTCAAGAATTTAAAATTAATATGTAGTTCGCGCGCACAAACATTTTTCTGTTTTCCATATATATGTTGCACTTAGAAATTTATTTCTAAGTTTTGCGTTTTCCATACAAGCTATTATTTAAACATACTAGGCATATTCAATATTTTGTCTATGCAAATTTTTAAATTGTATAAATAAGATAATTAATCAAGTAGAGCAAGTCATTTTAAATCTCTGTCACTTTTCTTAATATTATCCAGCTAATTTTTCAGAATGAACATGATAAAACATTCCAGATTTTGTTTCCTGAATTGATACTTACATTTTAAGTATTCTAAAAAGATTCTATTAAAATATCATCTGTAAATTATGCATTTGTACATATCTTGTATTAACTCAAAACTGAGAAATCTATATTATGAATTCATTGAATGTATTCATGGGGGGTTTATTCATTTTTTTATCCACAGCATATTCAGTCTTCATTCAGGATACAATTACATTATAGTTTATAGTTACAAGACATATCAGTTCCACTTGTAATTATTAAATATTTATTTGAGAATATTCATTGGCAGAGTCTCCTCAAGGCAAGAAGGAAAATTTAACATACTTTTATTTGATGACTTATTATGTATGAAAGTATATATAATTTTAAAAAAAAATTACTCCAAGATTTAATTGTTTTCTTTTTCAATCTACAAAATATGCATCCTAAAATAAATCTCATTAACTTAATTTATTCATTGTCTATTCATTCTTTGCTAATTAAGGGGACTTCGTGTATATAAATTTTTATTTATTTTATAAGAAAATGCTCTATATAACCTATTTAAATATAAAATTATTACTCTTCTGAAAATACCATTTCAAAATAATTACTTTAAATTACCTTAAAAATACTTCAATATTTTTAAAATGTTACTTTTGCATTTTATATTTTGAATAATTTTTCCTGATATTCATAAAAATGTTCACCGAGAATGTTAGTATTATGAGAGATACTTTTTGAAATTTTTTTCGAGTCTACATAAAACTGTAAAAAACAGCTCCATCTAATTGATTAATTTTAAAAATGTAACCATTCACATAAATCCTCATTTCATGCACAGAATTATCAAATATATCATACAAACAATCAGAAAAAGCTTTTAAAATTTACATTGAATATAAAAGAAAAAGCACCTTAGAGCATTTTAAATCCAAGGATTATTGCGGAAAATACTTAGATGAGCCGGGTTTACTTCTAAATTTTAAAGATGAATTAAATAAATAAAATGGCTAAATGCGGATGTCACGTGTTCCAGTTTCGGTTATCGCTTCGACATATTGTTAAAAAAAAGTTAAATAACTAACAAAATAATGCAGTAGAGGGAGGAAATGTTGTACACGTATGTAGAAAAGTCACAATTAAATTCAGACAGTAAAAATCGATATAATGGGCATTTTTAGAGTAATGTTTCTCCGTAAAAAATGCAAATGCTTACCTACTGTTAACTTGCAACATTGTTGAGAAAGATCACACCAAGAAATAGCAAATCACAACAAATCTATTCATAGATCAATAATTCCAATTCACAGCTTATTCGTTCACTGTCAAAAACAACTATGCACTGGCAAATGCTCAGAGATTCAACCAGTTAGTTCCACCACAAGAAGATTATCACCTAAAATGATTCAAGGCCACACAAGCAGGAGCATAATCCAACAGAGAGCAAGACGACACTCTTTCCCGAGTGGCTGTCAGTTAAACTTAAATAGGAGATAATGATGCAAAAATGCAAATAGCATGGATGATTACTTCCGCGTGCTGGTTTTAGTGTTATATCAATCTCCGCAGACACAATGTATGCGATGTTGTAATAACCGGGGTCATATCTGCAGTAGCGGTTTATGAACGTTGTACAGAGCCTGTTAGGTGAAAACACCGAATCTGCCTGAAGCAGCCTTCGCTCCGGAATTGCTTTCACTGATCTTTTTGTTCCACTTGTTAAATAAATAACAGGAAAATAAAGAGAAAAGAACATAATTAAATAAGAGCTCTGCTTCAAACAGAATTTACTTGGCTATTCTATGGCATGAGAGCTATTACAAGCAGAGGAAAATAGACGGGCAGTGATGGATTGAAATCAATCACGGAACAGATTGAATTGTTGTGGTTAATGATTGATCGTTTAGGTATACAGGATTCATAACGATGTCTTTCGGCGGTTTCACTAAATGTCACCGACTCACACAAATACTGCACGGCACATCTGTTTCAATAAACGGCAACAATTGCTTCTTCATTTACTCCAAGCTGTGATGAATTTGCTCTGATAGCGTCTAGTTCATCAATCGTTAATAATTTCGATTCAGATCACGATAACCAGAAGGTCGGCATATCGAACGAAACACGGCCTAGTTCGGTGGATGTCCGAAAATCATTATGGGCTGGCTCTACCGGCATTAAATGCTCTAACCAATTGCTTTACTGCGATCTCATTTTGTATGTATAAAATTGCGTGAAATACGATGAACAATTTTACTTATGTCTTTGGAAAGATGAGGAACAATCTTCGTTCCAGTTCTGGTGTCATGTACAAGAAATACATATTAAGAAGATTGGTAGTAACACGATAAAGAAGCAAAATGCAAGACGAACTTGTATTTAACTCTCTAGTTATTGCATTTAGTTTCTGTTTGTTTCAAATAAATCAACTAGAGAAAAAGTAAAAGATATTGAATATTGTTCTAGAAAATGTTTGAGTCCTAATTTCGCCCACTGAAGTGTTCACGAAAGGATGAGACAATTCTAAAATATACTTATTTAATTATTTAATTAAGGCATAAATCGACTTGCTTTATGGGAGAGGAATAGCTAATACTAATTTTATATAGAATATGTTTGGTACATCCGTTCTCTGCTAGGTGAATTGAAAATAAATACAGATTGTGAAGGATAAAGAAATTTTAATGAATTAATTTTACGAATTAAAAACTTTTAATAGTTTCACGAACAAAACACTATATTTGTTAACTTAAACTGAAGGTCCTACAGCTGTTAAAAGCTGATTTTTATTTGTAATTTTCTCCCAACTCTTGTGGATCGACTTTGAAAACACCTTCTGTTTGATCCTCTGCGCAGCAAAAGTACCAAGGTTTACAATTGTGTAATGAACGCTTGTACTAGAGCAAATAATTTATATCTGGCTGTGTAATACATTATTATTTCTTTATGTCAGTTTATTTTGCTAAAATTATATCTGCAAGCAACACACCTCACATTATAATGGTGATCTCACAGGAAACATATTGAAATGCTGATGATAGGAGCCAAGTTGGCATCATTACTTGAGCGACCACATCACAACTCTGATTTAAGATTGAACGCAGAAGTTGTTTCTGGTTGCAGCTATGCACCTGGTGGGATGCAACAAAGAGGATATGCCACAAAACTTTTCAAAAATACATACTTAATTCCTTGATAGTGATTGTTTATAACGAGGTTAGAAAGTAGTATGTAAACAAATATCCATATATATATGAGAGTATATACATATATTAACATAAAATGAAAGAAATACATGGTATAATAAATGATAATACACAAATTATATCACTAACAAAGCCAAAGATTTAAACCAGATTTCAAGAAACACAACTTGAAAAACACGATGGAAAAGTCTATAGAAGAATTAATCTGCTTATGTATAATAAAGGAAATAGAATTAGAACTTTAAAATAAGTAGTCAAAAGAGTCACAGGACTAAAATGGAGACTACATGATTTCAAAGCTGTTGCTGAATTAGGACCAGCAAATTAGGTTAAATATTTGAGGATCCAACTTTCCCTGTTCCAGCAGAAATTTTATAATAGGAAAAGATATCTATAATAAAAGAAATTAATACCAACTCACGCACTTGCAAATCAAAAGAAAATAAAATACAGGAAAAATGAAAGGATGAACTTAAACAAAATACAACAGTAATTAAAAGAACAATGAAGCAAAACTATAAGGAAAAATGCAAATAACTGAGAGCGGAAAACAACTGGTACGCAGAGAGTACAACTGTTTAAATATATTGTAACGGTGCATTCGCCCCCTGAGATATCTGGGATCACTTCCCACGGCCGGGCCAGTTTAGAAGAATGATGACTATCAACCACCCAGCTCACATCGCGACGACGTGTCCTTCAGCTGAGTTCTGCAACCTTTGACTCAAAACATTTCTGCCCACCGGATGGGGTGAAAGGACGCGCAGACGTCAGAACTGCAGAAAAGAAAGTGCGAAACTGCCTGAACGGACATCAAGATCCTCCTCACAAAATTATTTTGACTTAAATTATCCTATAGTGAAATTTAGAAGATGTAAAGAATAGCTGTGATAATTAAAGCAAATTATGTATTTCAACACGCCAAATATTATTTAATCAACGTCAAAGAAGATATATATATAAATAGACAAATCTTGGCTCATCACCAGCTGATCTCAGCAATAATATGAGTTCTTGAACGTCCCGTCTTATTTTTCACCTTGAAGTACAACACTACGAGGGGATACCAATATTAACTAACTAAAAATTATTAACTAACTACTATTCAGATAAATAATCACTTACCATCTTTCCTCACTTCGATCTTTAGTACTGTCATTTCACATTAATCAGAGATTTTTGCAGAAAATAAAATCGTATGACGTCAGCAAAAATATTTTCCCTGAGAGGATTAGCCAGACTCGCAAAGAGAAAACGTTACACGTTAAGACGTACCATTTGGTTTTAACTTAAAGACCTTGTACCGAAATCACAAAATCATTTTAAGGAACTCAATAATAAATATTATGTGAAAGAATGATACACAGAAATTTCCTCTAAAAACAAACTTAATGTAGGAATAATTAGTTTTTAAAAGACATTTAAAAGTATTTCTTCAAAAGCACGGAGAAAAGAATAACGATAAATTTAATTAATCTGTATATTTGAGTAAACAGCAATTTAGAAATAAATAAATTTGTGTGACGAGTTTTTCATTCTAACTGAAACTGAATGAGAAAAGTAATATAAATATTTTTATTAATAATGAAGATCTGTGGAGAATTATTTGTTGAAAATACTATAAATCATTATAAATATAGCATGATGTGTTTTTATGCCACCTGATTTCTGACTATGACCCATAGCCCACAGTCTATCATGGCAAGAGAGCCAGACGTACGCCTGTCGTTACTGTAGCCTTCAAAGCATTCATACAGGCAGAGAAAAGTACGATCTAATGGTTCCACCTAATTTTGAAGAATACACTCAGTGATGATCTTTGGGCCTCCAACTCTTTTTCCTTCATCAACTCACGAGAGAACTTATGATCGATGGCTATATTTAGAGAGTATCCCATGCCGCAAAGGCACTAGACATTTACAAACATCCATGGTTTTTGATTTGAACTATGGTCCTCTATTGGCACAGAAATATGCTATAACCACTATACCAAGGGAGATATATCACATTGGTATAGATGCTAAGCTTAGAACATGATTTCCCATTAAAATTCTTAAGTCATATCGTAAGCGGTTTCAGTGTGATTTAATTTGTTCTGCGAGTACTAACATTATTTTACTAGAAGGCTGTACTGTTAATCTACGTTAAGTTGTTATTTCTATTATTACTACTAAACTTGTTTGACATTTATAGACTTTAATACATGTTAAATAATTTTGTCTATGATTCTGACTTATAAAAATTATTCTTATAAATTTATTTTTCCTTTACCTACAGTGATTATTGGTAACAATTATTTCCGGAAATTCAGTTCTGCGATTTTAATTGAAGTATTCTTACAGATGCGCATAAAGATCACTTTGGATATTCCTTGCATTAAATAATCATTTAGATTCGCGCTACCAAAGTCCCTTTGTATAGCATAGCTGAATGAAAGGATGTTAGTACATGTAACTGAACAAATGTTACCA